>LOEQ01001802.1:169160-181316 GCA_001685075.1 Bramus lutescens
AAGAAAGAAAGAAAGAAAGAAAGAAAGAAAGAAAGAAAGAAAGAAAGAAAGAAAGAAAAAGATTCCTGCTGGATAATCCACATGGGCAAAGCCACCGTTGGGGGAGGGGGTGGAGAGGTGGAAGGTGAGGTGGATGCTACTCTGCTGCCTGTAAGGATAGAGCCAAGGCTACAGACAGCTTCAGGAAGCTGGGCAGGACCCTTCCCTAGTGCCCTGCCAACACTCTGCATTTAACCCTCCCAAACTGTAGAGTGTGTACTGTTTAAACCACAAAATCCAGGCAACTTGAAAGGGCGACGACAGGGCACTGACACAGGGCAAAGGTCACTGGGGACTAATGAGAACCTGAGGAACGGCCAAGTGTCTCAGGCCGAAGCAGTCAAGCGTAACAGATACATACTTGTTCACGGTCGGTCAGTAGTACACTCGCCCCTCCTCCTAAGTTCAGAGGACCCAGGATGGGAGTGACTTGGTGTCCACAGCAGAGCTTCCAGACAGGTCACCAGCCTGGTGATGATGTCACCATCACTGGGTTTCGCCTGCATCTTTGGAGTCCCCTCCCTTAAGCTCTGTGGGGCCACCCCTGGACTGTCTGCTGTGCTGTCCAGAGCTGTCCTATGCTTTCTCATCTTAGATATTTCAGGCTTCTTGCTCCCCAACCCCCAGTGACCTCCATATAGGCCTAAGGCAGAAAAGGCTCCATCAAGCCTTATTTCAAACTCCTAGGCCCGAGAGGACAGGCACTACACAAACTCCACCACCAGGTAAGGGAAATACAGGTCCATCCATGGCCCAGGTAGTAGTGGTCCCAACCAACTCCAAAGGCTCTGGCATCCAGCAGATAAGCCTAGCCTAGGACACAACAGTCTGAAGATACAGGCCATCATGGTGAGGAAGGCACCAGACAGCATACTGCTGCTTGCTCAGAGCTGGGCAGCACAGAAAGCAGTGAAGCCTTCAGCTGCTCTCTTATTCAGAGTGGGTCTTCCTTCTTCAGGTAAGCCTCCCTGGAAATACCCTTACACTGCTCCCAAAGCTTAGGTTCACGGATGCCTGAGGTTTTCCAGAATCCAACCAAGCCAACAGTCAGAATTAGCCTGAAAGCCACCACCTGGATTCCTGCCAGCCCAATGTCACTCCTCCCCTCCAGGGCCCAGATGCTACCTTCCGTGGGCCTCCACAGCCTGCCTGACTCACAGGTCAGGATAAGGAGGTGAGGTGCATGCTGATCCCTCCATGGGGACAGAAGGATGCAGCCAAGAAATGACCGGATATAGATGCTCTGTGCAGTCTCTGAGCTTGGATCTGAGTAGATGAACAGACCCTGCAGAGCGATGACTCACAGCAAGTTCTCAGGACCACACACTCCTCAGCTCCTACCCTGGCTCTCCAGGGTCCCCTGGGGTTAGTGCATTTCTCATCTCACTAACTTCAAGCTTAAGTTGGTACAGAGTCCACATACAATATTGTTATGAAACCTAAGAGACGATTTTTAAAAAATCTCTGGGGTGAAGGTGGCCAGTGGAGGAAGCAGGAGTGTGCAGGTGGAGACGAGCCTGGCCAGGGGGCTGCTGGTCAAAGAATGAAAGGCCTGAAACAGCCTAGAGCACCTCTCAGCTCTACCAGCCTCCCCTCAGAATGAACTGTGCTGAAGGAAGGCCTGGTATCCCAGCTACAAAGTAACTGGTATAACCTTCCAAGCAAACGTTTATGTTGTTCAGACACTGGAGGTCAGGCTGGTCCTCCACTCACTACTAAATCTAGCTGTCCTCCAAACCAGCCTCGTAGTGCTGAGATTATGGACATAAGCAACCACACTAAATGGATAAATGGGATGTTATTTTTATTTTTAAAAAATTTAATAAATAATTACTTAATAGGTCAGCATTAAAGACAGTGGTGAATGTCTATAATCTCAGCAATCAGAAGGAGAATCAATCACCATGAGTTATTCAGATCAATCTGGGCTATTAGATGAGTTCAGGCCAGCCTGAGCTATACAGTAAGGTCCTGTCTCAAAAAAAAAAAATGAATTTAGAAAGACTGTTAATTATGAAAATGTCCTTTACTTAATTCAAAACTTAAACATTCAAAGTATGCCTAGACAAAAAACATCTGTTCACCTTAAAGATGGCAGAGAAATTGATAACGGAGATGTTTTTTGCAGGGCAAGTATCACTATAGCCCATGTCCTAAGGTACAGCCCACAGAATCTGCAATGATATATCAGGCACCACACCACTGGGTGGGGAAATATAGGGCAAATGCTTGGTGCAGGGAAACGTTAGGCTACGGGTGTTTCTCCCCAGGTCTCTACTCTGAATAACCACCCAATGAACACAAATTACAGACATTTAAAGTAACTGCGTGTTTAAAATAATAGGATGGTTCAGGCAGACCACAGTAATTGAGGGCTATTGTTCACGGCATTTTGTCCGTTTATTAGTAACATCTTGATTGAGGCCAATTTCAATGCATAACTAGCCACACCTCTACACTGAGATCCCAGGATCTGACTGGCGGGACTCTGAATCCTCCTCCAATCACGCACCAGTTACCACTTCCCGGTTCTGAGGGATTTACCAATACCTGGTCCTTCTTGATTTAGGACTTGACAAGAACAAAGCAGTAACCCCACACACAGCAGCCACAGTCTGCTGATCCAAGTCTGACGGTGTTTCCATTTCAGAAACACACACAGTTCTGCTCTACAGTCCTCCATCCGAAACGCAGGGCCATCAAGGCTTCCCAACACAAAGCACCTACCCCCCCCATTTATTCCTTTGCTCCAGACATCAATGGAGGGGACTGGTTATCAACATTTCTCATCTAAAGAGGCAATGATGCCCCAACATCAACCATCTGGCTGGCCACGCCTGTTCCATGTCACTTCACCTATGTCTTCACCTGCATTTCCCTGGGACATATTTAAAAATAGTCATCTTGTTCATTCCTATTGCTTGTTAGGTAAGCATTTTTTTATTTCCTTCTTCATCTACTGTTCACAGAAGGCTCATTAAATCCTTGTAAGCGCAGGTTTTCAATAGGGTTACACTTCTCCAAATGATTCCCTTGATTCAAAGAAACTGAATTCACAGACTCCAACTTAACAAGAATGAAGTACAAGCAGCCGTTTCAGCCTTGGCCTCTCCAGGACCAAGAGGCCCAACACACCAGAGGCACCCCAAAGCCTCCCCATGTTCTTCCAGGAAAGTTGCAGGATGAAGAACAAACAGGCAGCTGGGCCCCTGGCTCAGCCCATCAAGAGAACCCAGCCATGCCCAGTTGGCGCTGAAGTCAGCCATCAGCTGCCACCATTTCACAATCCACCTGCATTACACACCAGTCCTCTTGTATTAGAGACGTCTGCTTACAAGCACACCAATATCTTGACTTCCCTAAACAGGCACTGGCATAAATACAAATTTAATATTAAACCATCACCAACAACCACGGGGTGGGGCGGGGAGGGGGACAAATGAAAGTAACCAATTTCAATTTTCTTTGCCAAATTTAATGCCTCTGTTGTCTACTAACTGTGAGAAATTTAACCCTGACATTTTAAGGTGACATTCACATTCTGAAAACTAAGAGGGAATACACAATAGATATTTTCTAATGAAAAATCCTATTTTGCAATGAAGACACTTTATGTAAAAGCTTTCTATAGAATTTAGTAACTCCTTGGTCAGCAATATCCAAAAATCAGGATCAGTGAGATGGCTCGATGGGTAATGCACTTGTTAACAAGCATGAGGACCAGAATTCAGATCCCTGGTATAAAGATGTGTGGATGCGGCAGCCCAGCTGTCATCCCAGGCCACAGGGCAGTGGGCAGGTACACCTGTATCACAATAAGCCTTCCCTAGGTTGTAGCTAGATTCAGGATCTGCTGCTCTCACAGCAGACAATCAGTTAAGTCAGATCAAGGGACAGTGGCCCTGTCTACCAGCAGTGATGATGCTAACGGCGCTAACCAATGATGTTCCTACAGAGTGACTCACACCCTTTAACCCTCACCTCAAGCTCAGAGCAAACAGCCACTCTCATTGTCACTGAACAGAGGGGAGAATGAAGAGTAGCACATGAACCCTAGCCAGGTCACAGGATGCTCTGTGGACCATTTATTAAATTTCAGGTGTCTATAGCAATGGAGTGCTTGGGAGGCAAAGACAGGAGTTCAAGGCCATCCTGGACTACACAGTGAATTCAAAGTCAGCTTAACCATGTCCTGTCTTTAAGTAAAAACCTCTAGCCTGTCTGAACACTGATCACCCATGTGGAGCCTCCCTGGGGACAGTTCTTTACCCTGAACCCTAACCCTCTCTCATTGGTTGGGACAGAATAATTCCCAAGGGGTTTATCATGGTGAGGGTCACTGAGGGCTGGCAAGGAACAAAGGGACGGTTCCACCCTGTTGTGTGGGTAGCTTCCATCCATGGAGGCTGGATCTGTCTGGGGCACTTGTAATAGACTTGCTGGACGATTGTCCCTCCTCCAAAACACTCCAACTCTTCAAAGGTGTTTGAAGACCAGAAAAGCACAGGGAAGGCATGGCTTCAGACAGACACCCACCTGGGACTCCACTTGAGGCCCACAAAAGAGACAGTAGGTGCCACAAAAGAGACGACTGACTGCCTGTGCACACCAGGAGCACAAGCTGAAGCCCTAAGCCCTGAGTGATATTAGTAGGGCTTCAGGAGGTGACTACATTTACATGAGACCATGGGAGGGACACCCATAGGAGGAATAAGGACCACACTTAACTCTCTCTCCCTCTCCCTGCCACATAAAGACACAACAAGGAGGCAAGGCCAAAAATGGAGACTGCCCCAGGAGCTGCCTTGGCCAGTATCCTGACCTTTGACCTCCCAGTCTCCAAAAGGAGAAGTCAATGACTGTTAAGTTATCACCACTGCAGTAATCCAAGCAGATGAATACACACCCACACTATCTCCATGCCAGCTACCAATCCTGAACACAATCAGAACAATCCACCCTTCCCCGCCCCTGCCCACCAGCTGCCCAGGGATGCAAGACAGTGCAGAGCAGCATTGGGAAGACTTAAATGTTTTAAATGCCAGCACCAGGTCTCGCCTGCACCTCCACTCAGTTCTACAGAGAAAACAGGAGCAGGCACAAATACCACGACTTCCTCTCTTCCTCCTCTGCAGGTTTGTGTCCCCATTCTGCCACTTCCACGCTCCCTCTCTGCCATCTCTGAGCAGTCACACCCTCTCCTTGCAGCCAGCAACTTAAGCTTCCACAGGGTTCTGGGACTCGGTCCTGGGTTTCCCCCTCACTACAGAGCACCAACAGCAAACCAAAGTTTGATTCCATAAGAATCCAACCTAGGCTTACTTACGACGCATGGGTGAGGGGTTACTTAGAGGCCGTGGGTGGTCCCAAAACAACTACACCACGATTAAGTCTCTCTAGTAAAGACAACTTTCCTAAACATGCACATATGGGGTCCCCAGCTCAGTCCACCTTCCAGTCTATCTGCTCTAGCATCTCCCAAGACCAAGCCACGATGTGCAAAATTAAGGCAAGATTAACTACCAATGGCTGGGATGTGCAGGACAGAGACACTGAGACAGGGTGACCCTCTCCACATACCTTCTTCTTGGAGGAGGAAATATCAACAGCCACCAATTCCCAAGAGTCTCTCCCAGGCAGTCACAACTATTGTGATGAAGGTGACAACTGTTAACTGGAGGACAGAATTCTACAGCACAGAGGCTCACTGTATCTCTCACATCCTCGATCAATCTTTGGTACCCTCCTGCTCACCCTAAGCCCCCGCCTTCTTCATGACAGCCCGACTTGCTCAGTATTTCCCTGTGGCTGCTCCAGGGTCTGCTTTCTCACCCCTCTCCTCGCCACCATCTCCACAACCATCACCACCTCCAGCAGCATCCGTCCGTCCAACACGGCCCAGAGCTACACATGAAGGTAGAACCTAGATTGCAAGGAAGAACCCCTAAATTTAGGTGGTACCATCGCATAGGCTGGGGTCTCCGGTTGAATAAAAATGACAAAGTACGCTGAACACAGCATGGCCTCACCCTCTGCTTCCTGACTACAGATAAAATCTGACAGTTGGTTTGATATCCTGCTGCCATTATGGACTGAATCCCAAAACCATGAGCCAAATAAATCCTGCCTTTCTTAAGGTGCTTTTTGTCAGGTACTTTCTCATATCAACAAGCAGATTAACTAACACTCATGTACACACCTGATCACAAGTACCTCTCTATGTAAAATTCTGTATATCCTACATCAGTCATTACACCCAGAGGACAGGAGATTAATCACCACCCAACACTCAACCTCAGATTCTGATCTCTAAGTCGAGAATGGTGTCTCTGGACTGTTGTGGGAACTAAAACAATAAAGAGCACAAACTCTGTCACACAGCATACAAATCACTGCCACCGTCAGTACCAGTTGCACACAGGCGAAGTCTGGTATAAGGACTGCTCTATGAAGTGGGGCCAGCAGGCCAGAATCTCCTGTCAGCCCCAGCTGCTGAGGCCTGAGGACAAGAAAGTCTGCCAACGAAGGGTCAGTGTAAATGAATAGTGAAACCCACAGAACTACAATCAAACCCCCAGGAAGCAAGCACAGGTGATACAGAAGGCAGAAGGACATGTACAGATTACATTGTAAACCCCCTCCAAGATCCTATATTGAAGTCCCAACACCAGAAAGTAACTCTCACCAGAAATGGAGATACCAGCATTGACTGATGTCATAAAAGTAAGACCCCTAGCAATGTGACTAATTTTCATATGAGAGGAAGAGAAAGAGGGCACCCATGCACATGCCTACAGACCATGCAAACACAGAAAGGACACAGTGAGAAGCTGTCACCTGCAAGCCACAGAAAGGTCTCAAGAAGTTACACCAGGCAGCACCTTGCTCTTATCCAGCCTTAGAACCATGAGGAATGCTTTCACATGGCTGGATTTCCCGGGTGTGGTTTCTTGCTGTGGCGACCACATGCACAACGCATACAACACCCTCTCCCAAAGTCTTGAGCATCCCCAACCAGCCTTCACCTTGCCTTACAGTCTATGCCCTGCCTGCCTTGTGCAGCAGCACCATCCGCACGCTGACTTGAGAATGTCTAGCATGAAGGGCACTGACAGGAGAACCCCACATTCTACTCCCTGATGCCAGGGAGCTGTTGTGCTGCCTTCCAGAAGATCTAACATCTCCTAAGGAAGTTGAACAAGCCCACATCCACACATCCACTCACTTGACCAACACCCAGTAATTCTGGCTGTGATAAACGGCTAGGGGTACAAGCTAAGAATAGATACCAACTTGGCCCTACTGTCCCTCCCTCCCACCTCCACCACTCTAGGAAACAGGACAATCACTTACACTCATTTCCTCTGGACTCAAGTTAAAGGATCTGAGATAGGGCATGGCCACAGTGTTTGTTGTGTTTATTTCTGTGGCTGGAAAGAGCAGTAGAATGTTCAGGAAACATTCATTCCACAAGCACTTACTGCCAGACATGCATGGGAGAGGAACGCCAAGTGCCAGAAGGACGAGAAGACAGCAGACTGTGACCAAACTGTCTAGGAGGGGAGAATAGAAGCCCAGCCAAGAGGAGCCATGGAGTAGAACGCCCGCTTCAACAGCGCCTCAGCCAGGGGGGCCCATAAGCTAGAGCCCATACCTGAGCATAGAAGCAGCCCACAGTCACCATGATCCACAGAATGGCCCAGCCAGGAAGGACACACTCAGCCCAGCAACTGCTCGTAGCAGACTCAAAGATTCCTAGGTTACCCTCCCTCAAGGGTATCTCATTTTCATTAGGACCCCAACACCAGCACCGCTCTTCAGTATTTCCCCAGCTCTCTCTGAATGTCATCTCCACGCTTTGTTCCCAAGGAGCTTAGGATGCCATAAGCAGAGGATTCGTTTACACACGTGTGTCAAAAGTCACCAATACATCACTCTCCCCCCGCCTTAAGTGCTTCATTCAACAGGACTTGCTCAGCAACCACTCAACAGACTCACAAAGGACACAGTAACTGTGGACTTGAAGAATGTGCAAAGGAGCTTGAGGTGAGCATCTCACTGCTGGCAGAAGAGCTGTGTGAGGTAGGGGAGCCTACCACGAATGGATCACCCTGCTCTGTAGCCCTAGCCTTTGGAGCACTTTCGAACTTTTTTCTTTTTTTGAGGACCAGCCTGCTCTTCTCTCTGCTGCCATCTGACAAAGCTGTCAATAAAATTACCCTGCTCTGCCTTGCCCTGTCCAATCAAGCATTGGCAGGGGAACAATTAACTCAAACAGTACCCTGATGATACAAGGGACTTGGATCCCAAGGTTCAGTCCATCCCAATGGCTCCTTGGTCAAAGCCAAACCTTTCCACTCCCATGTAAAGCCCCAGATTATCTTGCAGTATGATGGATTTCTTATACTTTCAGTCATGGACCCAACTTGTCCCCAACTGAGGTGAACAGCCCTGAAATTATTAAAGCTATAAAGCCATAAGTGTGTGCTTACAGAGTGATTTTTTTCTTTTGAGACAGGACTTCAAGCTAGTTATGTAGCTAAGACTGACTTTGAACTTCTTACCCTCCTGCTTGGCCTCCCAAGTACTGACTTCCAATTTATGAGGATCTAAGCCAGGGTTTGGTGCCTAGTAAGCAAGTACTCTACCAAGTGGGCTACTTCTCCCACCTCAGAGTTCCTAAATTTAAGATCTTTACTTAGTGCCATAAATAATTCTGATAACAAGTCCCAAGAAGATCTCTCAATGTCAGTCATGCCGGCCTCAACAACCTGAGTACACAGCCTTACCAACAGGTCACTACTGCGTGGTTCCTTCCTTGTGGAGCCTCAGCCCTGGTTACCACTAAGGTACAAGTTGCCTTCAAGGTCAGGAAGGCTGCCTTCCCTCCCCCAGAGCCAGGATGCACTGGCTCTGCAAGCCCAGTCCTGGGTGAGATGCTGGCTTTGTCACATGACCACAGTCTCTGAGCACTTTGAGCCCTTGCTGGGGCAATATACACAGTCACCCTTTGAAAAGTGCACAGTCACGTGAATAGCCAGGTCCAACCCTGGCACAGCCATCAGGAGTCATCTACATGGACTCAGGAAATCAGTGACTTCAAAGAAGCTGTGACCTCAACCATCAGGCCACCAAGAATCAGGACATTGATGACCCAGAGCCCAGGGTGGAGCCTAGGGCAGATAGAGCCAGCCAGGAAAAACTAACTGTAGGTGGTACCCATGTTGTCTCCAGGAAATGAGTCCGTAGGCATCAGGCAAGACCAGGCTGCAAACAGGCCCACTGCAAAAGCCCAGGGTGTTGAGCTGGGTGACTCCATTTTACTTCTTCATTTGCTCCATGACTTATCCTCAAAAGCTTTCAGGACGAGGCCAAGAATGTCAATTCATTCTGGAAGCCCTGGTGGGCCTTTTAACGGCTTGGGCAAAGCAAGACCTAGTAGCTAGGTTTATGCTTTCAGATCTATTTATGGATTAAGTTGTTGGTTGGCCAAACATGTCATTCTCCAGGGGGAGACATTTGTGTGTGCAGATCACACTGGCACCCAGAGGCAAGGCTTGCAGAGTCACCTGCGTTTAGTCGCATCAACACAAATGCAAGATTCTGAAATATACATATCAAAGGCAGGAAGAACTGGGCTGGGTAGTGAGGTGGCTCAACTGGTAAGGCACTTGCCTTGCAAGTATGAGGACCCAAGTTTGATCTCCTGAACTTGAGAAAAAATGGGTGTGGTGCTGTGGACTTAAAATTCTAGCGCTGAGGTGGAGGGGTGAAGATGGGAGGATCCCTGGAGCTTGATGAGCAGAAGTAAGTCTAACCCAGCTGGTGAGATTCAGGTCAAAGACCCTGTCTCAAAGATGGTAGACAGCCTTCTTAAGTCATGATACCAGAGATGCACATGCATTCACCTGTACACACGCTCACGTATCCAGACATGTCTATGTGAGGATCTGTGCACATGCATACAGGTACCCACAAAGGCCAAAAGACATGGATCACTGGAAGCTCCAGTTCCAGGCAGCCATGAATCACCCAGCATGGTTGCTGGGAACCAAACTTAGGTCCCCCATATGAGCAACAAGTGCCCTTAGCTACTGAACCATCACTCTGGCCTCAGTGGGTCAGACTAAAAACTTGAAAAGCTACAAATTCATGCCACTGGTGAAGAGTTAAACTCGGCATCAAGATAGTAGGATAATAGCAGGCACTGGGCCTTTGGGCTTTTCACTAAAAAGCCTGACAAAGGATACAGATACACAGGTATCGCAAGAAGACATGTAGGTCCACTACCACGTAAGTAGGAAGATGACAGGAATCACCCATCCCCAGACTCAGACCCTCCTCCTACTCCTCATACCAGGGCAACTGGACAGGAAGCTCCCAAAGGGGAACATCTGAACTGGAGGTACCCTACCTGAGAACTGACAAAAGGCTGCATACCCAAGTGCCACCCTGACCTCCCCTGTCACCCCTCCAGGACCGAGGAACTGAACAGCCATCCCTTGGTACCATGGAGCTGTTTCAAGTACCTCTGAGAATACCAAACCCACTGGGTTCAAATCCTATCTGTCCATGAGTAGTGCCTGCATTATGCCTACGTGTAATAACAGGTTCCTGTTACCTACATTGCTAGTGCAAAGTTGGAGCTGTGTTTGGAGATGGCATGGGATCAGTATGTATATTTCATATTTTATACAGGTGGCTAAAACCAAAGATGCAGAAGATGTTGATGGACAGGGTGACTGCACCCTACATGAACACAGGGGAAATGGGGGCCACAGTGTGCATACAAGTACAGCACAGTCAGAGTAGCCATCCTGAGCATGGAGAGAGGAGGGAAGAAAATGGCCAGTCTTCACTTTCATACTGCATCACCTCCAGATTATCCTGGGATCAAGAAAGAGCTGGGGAGTCATGTTTGAATCTAGAGTGTGGGAGAAGCTCCTGAAACTGACATGAAACTCCCTGAGGAATAACCTTGATCAGACCAGGATGCCACTCCCAGAAGGACTGCCCAGGCAGAAGAGCCACCCAGCCAGAGGCCCACGCTCTGATTAGAGGCGAAGAGGCACTTATTTAAAAGACGACAACTTTTAGTCCCCTATTTTCAAGATTTCCTGGAAAGGGAGGCAAAGGCGGGCTCTCTGGCTGGTACAAAGGTTACACACCAATAAGGGACAAAGAAGTCACGAGGCAGTGACTAGCAAGGCAGAAGAACCAGGAACAGGAAGTCCAGCATCTGCTTGGCAGTGGCACACAGCAAGGCAAGTCCTAGCAGGGAACGCAGGGAAGGCAGGCAATTTGGGAGGAAGGGCAGGCGTGAGCTCTACCCTAAGGTCTACACAGCCCTCAGCATTATCAAACTCTGGCCAAAACCAAAGGCAGCTTCCCAGCATTGCTGAAGCAGTGTGAGGTCAAGAAGGGCTCAAAGACACGGTCACGGACAGTGACTCACCATACACTCCAAACAGGGGTGGGGAAAACCAGACAGACAGACATGGAGAGACAGAAAAGGATGGACAGACACACTGGGAAATACAGAGAGAGAAACAGACACTGACACAGACACACAGACAGAGAGAGACAGAGAGACAGACAAACATGGGAAGACAGCAAAGAACAGACACACTAAGAAACAGAGACACACACACATAAAGAGAAAGAGAAACAGAAACAGAGTGAAATAGACAAACATGGAGAGAGAGAAAAGGATGGACAGACACAGAGAAACACAGAGAGACAGACACAGAGAAACACAAAGACAGAAACAGAGGACAGAGACACCCACATTAAGAAATACAGACACAGAGAGAGACAGATGGACACACAGAGAGACATACAGAGATAGACACACCAAACAACATACTGAACTCCTCCAGGGACCTCTATGAATCAAAGTACCCAAGTATGGAAAACACATGGGTTTTTTTTCCCACCCTGTAAGCTCCAAAAACAAAGGCTCTAGGATGCAAGTTGTCAAAAAGGTTTGCATGTGAAGGTTTCCAGGAGGCTTGCTGCTGGCCAGAGAGCAAGCCAGTGATCTAGTCAAGCAAAGGTTAATCATCAAAGAAGTTTGTTAAAGCCTTAAGAATGCTTACCAGGTGTCAGTTACATAGA
>LOEQ01001802.1:200788-216490 GCA_001685075.1 Bramus lutescens
GGGCGCCCGGACGCCGCTCCTGCGGGCCGATCTACTATCTGTTCTTGACCGTCCTGGGCCCTCTCGGTTGTCCGTATTACTGCCCCGTGCCAGCTTCCGAGCCTCGGCACCGAGAAGGTGGCTCGCGAGCCCACCCGCTCGTGCTTTTGTTTGCTACCAGAGCGCCTGAGGAACCTCTGCGACTCTCGGGGTCCTCTTCCCCCGTCTGTCAACTTTCTGCCTCTTTTTCTAAACTCAGAAGGAGAGTTACCTCCCTTCCTGTGGGTTACACGGGGGTCCACACTTCATCGATAAACTGAAGTTGAGGCGGGACGGAATTCAACGGGGTCTTCTAGGCAGTCTTTCCCACGAAAATGTCTTACAAGTGAGTTGTAGGCTACAAGCTGCAGCCCTCCTAGCACTGCCTATTCTGCTCCAGCCCCTTGCATGCTCACACAACATTAGCTCCATTTTAGCCCAGCCTGGGAGCCCATGAAGCTGACCGGCACTGGGCTCCAAGTGAACAAGATTATTGTAGATTTCCAAGGATCCAGAGAGAGCCTGGGGCCCCGAAGGTCCCGGTCTGTGCACTATGGTGGAGTCCCTGTCTCGCCATCCAGGGGTGTTTCATAAATAGCCCCACATCCCTGATTCAAGTGTCCTGTGCCTTATCTGGTTCAAATTCAAGCTAATGACCAGCCCAGAACCCAGTCCGCCAACATCTTGGGTATCTCTTACCCGGGTGAGGTATTTTTTCAGGCACGTGTATTGACCCGTTCGATAATCAGCCTTCCTTGACCCCGACACTGCATAGACCCTGATTGTTCTGTACCTTGCCTCTAACTTTGCCCTTTGCAGTAACACTAATAGAGATGCTGACATGTGACTTCATCTACTGTTAGCAATTTGTCCCTACCCCACCTTGAAACCCCAACTCTGTGACCCCAAATCGTTCCAGGCCTCCCCTGCTCCTCTTCTGGCTTCTCAGTCTCTTCAGGGGTTTTCTTTTTTACTTCCCTAAACTCTAAATATGGATGGCCCTGGGACTTGTCCTTGGGCTTAGTGTGTCTTGTGGCTTTGAATATCAACTTGGTGACACTAACTTGCCTATCTCAAGCCCAGATCTCAGCCCTGAGCATCAAACTCCACCTATCCCACATCTTCTCATCCTACACCTAACTGTTGGGTTGAAAAAGCTTATCTCATGTTGGGCAACCTGAGACTGAAACGGGAGGATTGTTGTGAGTTCAAGGCCAGTGTGGACTGAAGATGAGACCCTGCCTTTAAAAATAAGTAAGTAGGACATCTTCCCATGCCAGTCCAAGGCAGTGCAGATCTTTGTTCACCAACCCAAAAATTCATTGTGGTCCTTTTGCCACTTGTCCTCTGCTATCCCAGAATGTCAGCTCTGCCTTTGGAAGATCCAAAACCTCACTTTCCATCACCCTGCGAAGGCTTGACTGTCCAGCCTCTGAATTACTGATAGAGAACTAACCTAGGGTTCTACCTCCTCCCTGTTTCCTCACTGACCATTCTCAAGAAAGTAGTTCTAGTGAGCCTTGTAAGCCTAAGCCATGGCTTTCCTTTGCTCAAACCCTCCTCCAATGCCACCCATCCTCTCTGGCTCCCAGAGCCCTTCTGGCTTGCACTCTTACCAAGAGCTAGGTAGAGTCACAGTTTCTTCCTCTTATTTTTCTTTTTTTTTTCATTTTGAGACTCACATAGCCCAGTGTGGCCTCCAATTTGCCTCCACCTCTCAAATGCTAGTCTCATAGGCATGTACTACCAACACCTAGTTTATGCTGAGCTGAGGATCAAACCCAAGGCTTAGTATATTCTGGGCAAGCAGTCCATATCTATACATTCTCCTACTAAGCATGTACCCTATCACAATCCCAAGAACCCTCTTAGAAAACATGAGACTTGGTCGTTTGTAGCAACAGCAGTGGACAGGGCAGCGATGGTTCTATGTACCCATAAACTGAATTCCAAGCCACAGGGTTGCAACAGGAGTTAGGTGATCCTGGGTGACTCCTACGGGCAGAACTCTGGGCATAATCATGTCCTTCAGAAAAGAGTCTTGAGCATAGAAGAAGAACTCTGGGCTTCAGGGCCCACCTCCTTCTCTGGAGCTCCAGCCACTGTAGCAAAGCTCCACAGACCCCATGACTCCAACAGAAGATATCCAAGATGGAGGTGTCAGCAAGGTTGGCTTCTGTGGGCCCCTCCTCAACTTGGAGATGAAAGCCTTCTTCCTGTGTCCTTACCCAAAGTCCTTTGTGTCTGCCTTCTGATCTCTTTATTGAGTAACATCAGTCCGTTGAATTGGGGCCAGCCCTACTGGCCTGATCTTTACTTACCTGCCTCTTTAAATTTAGAGTTGGTCTCTCAATATTCTGAGATCATGAAGATTAGAGCTTCTACATAGCATCTGAGGGGACACAATTCAGCTGTAAGAACCTCTCTCACTGGGCCACCTCTGCTTCCACCCCACCCTAGGCTCTCCAAGCACACTGACCTCCTTGCTATCCTCTGAGGACACCAGTCATCAGTCAGGAGCATCTCCCCTCAAAACCTTCGCCAACCACATCACTTCCTACATGGATTCACTCTAAAACCACCCTCTCAGGTGACCTTCCCTGACACCTTCTAGAAAGCGGTCTAGCGTCTCACCTCCTTGCAGATAAAAATAACACTGCTTTCTAAGGATGTCACACTGGGGCCCCTGGAGCTGTCTTCTAACTTCTAGGAGGGCCACAGCCCTGTCAATCTGCTTTGGACTTTTGACCTTTGGAACTGTGGGCTCATTATCTTCTGCTATTTAACATCAAATTTGCACTAAGGTTTCACAGTGGTAAAAGGCACCAGTATGCCTGCTTAATTTTGTTCTTCCACTATCTAACTCACCATTATCTAACTAACTCACCACTATCTACCTCACCACTATCTACCTCACCACTATCTAACTCACCACTGTCTAACTCACCACTCTACACTTAACTAGAGGGCTTAGGAGTCCCAGGCTTATTCTCCATCTCATCCTCAGCCCCTGGAACAGTGCCTGATAGAAAACAGGTGTCCAAGAAATGGCTTNGCCCATTAAACTTCAATCGCCATAAAGACGGGGAACACGTGTCTCAGGCATTTGCAGCACCTAATGTAGAGGGTTGCCATAAATGGCCAGCACATAGTAAGAGCTAAAGATTGGTGCGGTTAAAATGGAAGTCCTCTTATCAATACTACCCTAGGAGTGTTAATGGGCTGTTACTACTGATTCCTCTCCTGTAAATACAGCCAAATGCTGTGATTGTTCTTTATCTGGTAGCCCTTCTAGACATTTAACAGTGTGAGTGCAAGTCCCATGAAGAGAATGAGCTGACTCTCAAAGCAGTCACCAGAAGTCTCCAAAGTTGGGACTTACAGGGCTGGAGAGTTGTCTCAGTGATTCAACTGGGCAGTGGTGGCACACACCTTTGATCCCAGCACTCTGGGGGCAGAGGCAGGTGGATCTCTGTGAGTTCAAGGCCAGCTTGGGCTACAGAGTGAGTTTCACCCAAGTTCAGTTCCCAGCATCCGTGTCAGGCAGCTGACAACCAACCATCTGTAACTCCAGCTCCATGGCCCCTGATGCCATCTTCTGACCTCCGTGGGCTCCTATACCCACAAGCACACAAATTTAAAATAATAAAAATAAATCTGGAACTTCAAAAATGAAGGCAGAGAAGGAGCTGTTTGGGGTTACAGTTCAAGGACACTAGCCATCATAGCAGGGGAGGCACTGCTAGCAGACGTATGACCCAGCTGGTCGCATTGAGTCCACAGGAAGAAGGGGACCAGTATCCAAGCTGGATTTCTTTATTCAATCTGGAACCCCTGCCCATGGAATGGTGCTACCTACATGTAGGGTGGGTGTTATTGGTTGCTTTACTTTTTAGGCTTTTGGGGGGACCCACCACCCAGCTCCCAAATAAATCACACACAGAGATTTATTCTTGCTTATCTTTGCCCGGCCTTAGCTTGACTTGTTTCCAGCCACCTTTTCTTATTTTAAATCAGCCCATCTACCTTTTGCCTCTGGATTCCTTTCACTCTTGCTCCGTGGCTGGCTGTGTAGCTGGGTGGTGGTACCTGGTGTCCTCCTCTCCTTCTCTTGCCCCTTCTCCCAGATTTCTCCTCCTATTTATACCCTTTGCTTGTCAGCTCCGCCTATCCTTTCTCCTGCCTCCCTATTGGTCATTCAGCTCTGTTTTAGACAGGCAAAGAATCACAGCTTCACAGAGTTAAAACAAATGCAGCATAAACAAAAGCAACACGCTTTAAAATAATATTCTAGAACAGGTGGGTCTCCCCCCTCAACCCAACCTAGGAACTCCCTCATAAACATAGCAAGAGGTTTGTCTCCTGAGTGATTCTAGGTCCTATGAAGTTGACAAACCTATGTCATCAAAGTTCTAACAGGTGAAATGTGGCCTCTATCAGGACAACTTCACAGCCACACTTTAAACATCAAAATGTTCCCTTGAATATAGCTCCATAGCCCTTCCTCCTGCTCTCTCTGTGAAGAGCATCTGAGAGCTGCAAGCAGCCTCTTGGCAGCTGGGGACTTTGCAGGGTTATATCTGTTTCCCTGCACTTGACCTGGTTTTGTTCAACTCCTTTCCACGCTTGGCTGAAGATTGCTGAGACTCCTATGTGACTGTGTGTGCAATCACATGAGCCTGGCATAGGTCTTGATGCCCAGTAATGGGAAGCCTCATACGAAGGTTCCTGGTGGCCCTGGGGGAGAGGTCACAAGAAGAAAGGCAGGAGGAAGGAGAGTCAAGACAGCAAATGAATTCTTCTCAGAATTTTACCCCGTCTGATGAAGTGACACCATAGGGGAAGCAGAGCATGCTCCATGCCTTCAAGTGTGGCAGTTGACCCGAGGCTGTGTATTGGTACCAGATGCCACATAACCGACACCCACAATCTGAGCAGCACTACATGGAACATTTGATTTGCTCAGACTTCCTTCTGGATCCACTGATGTAGTTGGTCTAGGCTCTGTCCCATGAAGCATTCCTCAGAGCCATGGATCTCTGGAGCCTTTGTCTTCCTAACTGGGAAAGACAGACCACAACATTCAGTTATTACAGCAGAAAGAGTGGTGGTCGGCCTCCTGAAGTCTCCACTGACAACTGACTGAGGCAGGATTTGAATCCACCCATCTGACTCCTTACTTTAATGGGAGGCTCCAGAGAGCTGGCAGCCATGTTTTCTCTACCTGAAGCATCTCCATCCACAGTGCACAGGGAAAGCTTTACTATGAGATATGTGAGCTTGGAAACACTGCTGTTCAGAGCCTCACAGTCTCTTAATTTATCTGTCTCTACTGTTCTCCACTCTCTCTTATTCTCTCTCCAACTTGCCCTTGGCTACCATGATGTTAAGAAGCCCACACTACCCAGACATAGCATGTGTGAAGACAAAGCTTCTCTAGATGGCTCTGACTGCTAAGCTCCGATTCTTTTGGTTGGAACCCACATGTTGTTCTATGAAATCCTGTCTGTGCCTCTTGGGAAATCCTGACCCGTAGGAACTCAGAGATAATAAGTGTTGATCAGAGGGGCTAGTATTGCTTTAGAGCACTTTAGATGTTGCAATAATCTGATCTTATGTTTTTATTGTTGTTGTTGAGATAGGTCTCTAAAGCTAGCCCAGGCTAATTTCAAACTCTGGCTCCTCCTATCTCCGCCCTCCAAGAGCTGGGATTATGCATATGCACCATTATACCCAGGTAGTCTGCTCTAAACTTAGACACACTAACAGGGCACCTGGAATGATGTCAGATGCAGAATTGTGGTATGTGTGTGACCGTACTCACAAATGTGTGTCCTCCTTACTTGTCCCATTTATTAAGTTGTGCATGTTGCAAAGGTCCCTGGGATGTTTTCCCCATTAACTTCTGCTTGTCATCTCTAGGCAGCCCTTGTTTGGGGGTCATGGCTCACCCGGAACCTTCTTGCCAGATTCCTCTTGTTTTCCCAGACTCAGTGACATAAGCACAAGGGCATGTCTGTAGGTCAGAAGTATGACACAAACTCTCAAATCAACATGTCTACCGTCTGCAGGCCCTTCGGAAGGTCCAGTGGGATCTCAGCTTTTAGAGGCCCCGGAGTACCTTGGCTGTGGCCTTCCTCCATCGTGTTTGTAAACCAGCAAGGTGAAAAAAGCAGGGTGACCACAGTCACCCTGACCCCCTCCTTCTCCTCTGTCTCCCACTTCTTCAGGACCCTTAGGAATGGAGGGAGCGGAGGAAGATAATTCAGTCTCATTGGAATTAACACTTTTTTAAAAAATAATTTATTTGTTTGTATTTCACATACATTGATGTTTTGTCCACATGTATATCTGTGTGAGGGTGTCAGATTCCATGGAACAGGAGTTACAGACAGTTGTGAGTGGCCATGTGGGTCCTGGGAATTGAACCTGGGTCCTCTGGAAGAGCAATCAATGCTCTTGACCACTGGGAAGATGGCTAGGTAGATTTGGCACTTTTAATTTCCCCTGCCTTCTAGACTCTCCTTTACCACATGATAACACAAGATCAGACTCCAGAGGTGCTGGGCTAGGACATCTGTGGAAAATGGGTTCACCATTCTGTCCATGACACATTAGTGAACTCGCCACTGTCTGTTACAGATCTTGGATTTATATCATAGCTGGGCTGCCAGATTAGTCGTAGAGCCAGCTATTATAACCCCTGTGGGCTCTCTCCAGCTTTGTGTCACCAGATGGGTCAGCTACCACTAACTGATCCAGAATCTCACTCCAGGATCCTGTACCACACTTTCATGTGAATTGACTGTTGGTAAGATTAATTAAATGGGATACTTTGTTTTTAAACATCCCTAATTTGAAAATCCTGGGGTGGAAATTCTCCAAAATCCAAAACTCTGCAACCTCAAATATGTAAAATGACCTTCAAGCCACATGAGGTTATTGTGAAACACTGTCTTCCAGGTTCCACTATGATTACTCACAAGAGACCTTTACAAGATCCTGTTGTCATTCCGTCATAGAAGGAAGGGGTGGGAAGGGAGGGTCATTAGACCCTCACCTCCAACTCTAGTGCCTCTCTCCATGCTGCACCCTTGAGCCAGCTGCATGTAATCCTCCTGCAGTGGTCTTGGGAGGTGCTGGAGTATACAGAGGGTCACTGAAGGAGGCGTCACCCATGCAGCTTCCTGGAGGTCATCACCCATGCTGAGATGAGATGGGACTTTCAATGATGTAGCTGTTTGGGGTCACTCACACTCCTGTAAGTAATTTCTGGCCCAGTGCTCCTTTTACATAAGCCCCATAAACTCACCAATTCACCAAGCTGGACTTGGATGGATTCACTCCTGTCAATCATTGATGCCCTGTCTAGGGTCAAAAGACATTTCTTCATGTTGTCAAGAAAAGGTAATGCAACAGAAAGGCTTGTGCAGTGAGGATGTTCTTTCTTCCTATCTGTGAGTCCATCCTTCAGCTTTCTCATTCTGCAAGAACACAACTGCTCTAACTTCAGGAAAACCATAAACACATCTGGGGTCACAAGTACTTTGGATGGAAGATGTTTAATCTACACAGCTTTATCAAGATTTAAACTCTCATTGTAACTGCGGATGATCCCCAGTTGAAATTCAAGGCCTATTCTCCGAAAAGGCACTAAAATAAAGGTGGGTTTCTGAAGGACCCTTAGCTTTTGGGTGACAAGTGGCAGGTGGTTAGTCGGGAGAGGAGGGTGTTAAGTGACGACAGAACTGGACATTGTTTGCTTTGGAAATCCCTCACTCTTGGCCATATGCGTGTGGCCATCTTATAGCTGACCTTCACCCTTAGGACCCCATTCCTACCTCTTCTCTTTTTCTCGGAGGGCAGACACTCCTTCCTAGCCCTCCAGGGTTATCAGGAAGGAATTCAACCCAAGCCCTGACATGTTATGATGAAAAATGGAGGGGTAGCTCCATAGCTTTCCTAGATTAAAAAAATGCCATCCAGAGATAACCAGATGAGTAACGATTCTTTGCTAGGCTGAAGAATCATCTGTATCAGTTGGGGGAGAGGACCGGATGAGATAGGTCAAGGTAGGTTGGGGACAGGATGGTCAAGGGGTAGGGACAGCGAGTCCTCTCTGGAAGGTTGGCATTGAGTGAAGACAGGGAAGCTCAAAGGCATCCTGCCTCTCAGGAGACAAACATATACACGAAGGCCCCACTGCCAGATTCTAAATATCTCTATTGTGGAGTCTCCAAGTTTTATCAGATGTGACCACTAACAGTGACATAAAGAAATGTGTACTGATGATCTTGGTGGTCTGAGGATGTCAGAAGTGGGTCCCCCTGGGATGAAATCCAGGTGCCAGCAACACTGCCCTCCTCTCCAAAGGCTCTAGGGAGCAACGGCTAGCGCTGCTACCCGCTTTGGGAGGCACCTCCATTCCTTGGCACTTGGTCTGCCCACTGTCTTCAGAGCATCGTAGACCATAGCATCTTCATGTGTCTTCCTGAATCCCTCACTTCCTCAAAAACAAAAATAAAACAAAACAAAAAAAACCTGGTGAGTTACAGGGAAGGCTCTCAGGAGCCCCATATAATCTCCCTATCACAAGATCTTTAATTTGTACATAAAACAGATGTGTGGTGCACACCTATACTTAGTACTCAGAAAGTGGAAACAGAAAGATCAGGAGTTCAAGATCATCCTTAGCCATATAGTGAGTTCAAGGCCAGCCTGAGCTATTTGAGAACCTGTCTAAAAAAAAAAAATTGTAAGATTTATTTTTGCTTTTTAAATTTTTGTGTGTGCTTGTGCATGCATATGCAAACATGGTGTGTGTGTGTGTGTGTGTGTGTGTGTGTGTGTGTGTGCCCAAGAGCTCCCAGGGATTCCTCTGTCTCCATCTCCCATCTTGCTGCTATAAGACTTGCACCACCACACCTGATTTCATAAATTCTGAGGATCTGAATTCAGGACTTCAACTCTTGCATGACAAGTGCTTTATCCACCAAGTCATCTCCCCAGCCCACCCTCTTAACAGCTGTGTCTGTTTGATCCTGTTAATGGCCTTCCCACTGTGACACAACCTTCCCCAGACCTTCCACCAAAACTCCCTGTGCATTAAATGTATCCTGTGACTCCTGGGCTCCTGACCTCCACCATTCTGCTTTCTGTCACCTCAGGCAAATGTGAGCAGAGTCACACAGCACCGGACTTTGTGTAACAGTATTTCTTTCAGTTAGCGCCATGTCCCCTGGGGCTCCTTTGTGTTGTAGCATGGGGCAGGACACATTTGGAAGGCTGACTGATACTGTTACACAGATACAGTGCTGAAATAATTCATTCATCTGTCCCAGGAAAATGCATTGCCTCGGTCTTTTGGCTCTAGTGATACTGTTGCCATGAACACAGGTATACAAACATCTCTTTCAGGTCCTGCTCTCAGTCCTTTGGAGTGTACATATACTGAATTTGCTTTGTTGAGTAAGTCCATAGGGTCAGGCTCACAGCTCCAAAGACTGATACCCTAAGGAAGCTAGCTAGAGAAAATCACGGTGAGGATGCTATGAGAAGGACCATAGCATCCGTTTATTTACTTAAGTTTTCCTTGCTGCTATGTAGAATAGTCTGGCCTCAGAAATCAGAGATTTCCCTCTGTCTCTCCCTCCAGAGTCCCAAAGGTGTGCAACACCACACACAGCCTCTCGGCGTCCTTTAAAAACAGCAGAGAGAACACTGCAACCACGTGGGTTCAGTGATTCATCACTTTCCCAAAGTTCCTAGGGAGTAGACCAGAAGCAGGCCTGAGCCTGGGAAGCTACCAACCATTGAGCCTGTATGGATGGAAACTAAGGGCTTGTGGTTCTGGATGACAGGGAGCAGAGGTGGGCCTGTGATTAAGAAGAAGGCGGGACCACAGAGAGATTACAGTGCAGAGTGTCAGTGCTCTTTCTCTGGTTGGATAAGAACATAGCCAGCCAAGATCAGTTTTCCCACAATGTTTTCCTGAGTCAGCTGCTGCTGCTGCTGCTGTGTGTGTGTGTGTTTCCCCCTCTTTCCAAGTGCTAGGCAAAGACACCTTATTCTTCAAGCCACCTCCTCAATCCTCCTTCTGCGTGTGTCACAAAGACACTGGTCTCTTTTGCCTTCATCTTTCTGGGACGGTGAGCCCCACTTCTGATCCACACCCTCACACAGGTCATGGGTTTTCAGCAGTGTTTATGGTGGATGTTTACAGCCACACACACTAAAAGAGTTGTGGAAAATCTTTTCTCTGTACATCAAGAGTGAAATACAAGATAGTTTTCAGCTCCTGAATTCTTCTCCCATAAAATGGAAGATTAATTTGCTTGCACACATTCTGAGAGTTGATTAAAAAGCTGGTTTTATACATGTAGCTTTGGCTGATGAGCAAATTAGACATTGAGAAATCAGATGCAAATGAGCGGTTTACAGACACTTTTGAAATTGTATAATCGCCTCCCGGATTGTGTGAAAACCAAAGAAACTGGTTTATAATGGGCCCATGGAAGTGGCTAACAGAGAGTTTCTAAATGGTTATCAGGGTTTTTTTTGCATTTATCATATATATTATATTTGTGTGTGTGTGTGTGTGTGTGTGTGTATACATGGGAGGTCAAAAGGCAACTTTGGAGGGTTAGTTCTTTTCTTCCAGCCTATGAATTCTGGGGCTCAAACTCGGATCTTCAGACTTGGAAGCACACACCTTCTCCCACTGAGCCATCTTATCAACCCTTGTCACAGATTTTTTAATTATCTTTGGAATTTAGGGTTTTGGGGGGAGGATCTTTTTGAGATCACCTGCCACAATATCTTAGGGGGTCTTGTGAAGTTTTAGGATCTAATGCGGCCGTTGAATGGGTCTTTCAAAGGGTCCTCTGAACAGAGAGTCTGCAAAAATGACAACCAAAAAAGTCTTCAGTTTTTCACTGGAAAATATAGTTTAAATAGAAATTCAGTGCAAATGTTCATGGGATGGCCACTGCTGATGTAGGAGGGTCTTCTATCTGTTGCTTTCATTGGTTAATTAATAAAGACAACTGCTTGGCCTGANTCCATCCATCCATCCATCCATCCATCCATCCATCCATCCATCTATCCATCTATTAACATCTATGTTTTGAAGGCCCACTGTGTGTGAAATACAAGTTTAAATTAAGGGGTCAGTAGGCTTCTTTATGCTTTATAGAGAATCAAGGAATTTGTGTATTGATGAGATTAAGCCTGGGTTAGAAAACACATCAAGGAGTCTAGCATTCAGAGGCGAGGATGCTGTATGTGGCAAGAGATGCACTAATAGAAATCTCTTAATTCTCCAATCAAGAAATGGCCACTTTTGATGTTCTTGTGTACAGACTTTTTCGTAGGATCCTATTGCTGGCATACGCTATTGTCAAGGAAGCCAGGTTATAGAAGAGAAGCTTCCAGCGCACAGTTTGGAAGATTACATGTATAATGAATGCCTGGGGCCTTCAACGGTCTCCTCCCTCTATTGTGTCTTCATTCCAGGAGAAATTGTGAGTAATTTACTAGTGTTAGTCACCACTTTATACTTCTCTGGAAGTGGTTAGGAGCAATTTGATGCTAACACAATGCTGTAAAACACAAAGGGATCATCGGAGGGAACCACTCAGGCACTGGAAGAGTTAAAAGACATTGAGATGGAAATCCCACTCTTTTTTGTAACTTCTGTCTGTCTTTTTAAGACAGCGAAGAAGGGGAAAGCCAGCCCAATATTAGAGTTCAGGGCAGGGATGAATTGGCAAAGTCAGCCAGAACCTTCCCACCCATAAGTTTAATGTTTTCATCAAGATGAAAATCCATCCTGCTGGATGGGCAGGTGAGGCAACCTCTTCTCACAAGGGCCTTCTTTCTTTGAGGCATTTGAGTGGAGCCATTCAGGTGCATGAGGTATGCATATGCAAATGGGTAGGATTTCAAGATTTGGCCACTGGTCAACTGTAATCCCTCCAGGTAGGTAATTAGTTAAGTCGACAACGCCAGACAGTAGTTACTATCTGGGCCAGTGAGGACCAGTATGAAATGAGTTTTAGGGCAAAGAGGAATGGCGCAAACAGCAAGAGGGCCGCTGAATGACTCAGCAACACCTTCTGATAACATGAAGGCTCTTTTTCAAAAATTCTCTCGAAAGACCAAGTGACTCTGATTACAGATATCAGATGCTGTAACTGAATCACAGTCCCTAACTGAACTTGCGATTGCAATGTCATATGGTAGCTGGCTTGCCAGTCAGGGCAGGTATCACCCTGCAGACAGGGCCACCTGGGAAGGAGTCTTACAAAGGCTCGGTGTGTGGGATCTGAGTTGACTTGCACTGAGCCTGCCCTTGTAAACTACGGCCAGAATCTGATTCATGCCAGAAAGACAGGGTGTGTTTAGAATTCTATCTCTTCTTTTGGTTCTGGAAGGTGATCTTAAAACAATAGTTGGATACAAGGCCCTGCCAGGCAGAGAACATCGGAGATACATGCAGATATCCCATGGGCTGAGGACCTGATTCTCGGTGAGTTTAGAAGCTGGTGGGAGAAATAAAGAGCCTGAACCCAGAGCAGGTGTCTCTCAAAAAGAACCTGGTAAGAAGACACAGGTGTTTTCATCCTTCTGTGGTCACAGGACTCTGAAGATTTAAAGTTCCGGAGACCTGGAAAGTTCCATGATCTCCGTGAGATCAAATTTTTACTTTATAAGAATATGAAGAGAGAGAACAGGGTAAATTATAGTGAAAGCAGACAAGAGAGCACTGGCGTGATAGGGCGGGGTCTGGAACTGAACTTTCTAGAATGATGAACTGCTTCTGGAGAGCGGCAGGAGATAGAAGGATTAGCCAGGGCCAGGCTGTGAGTTTGATCACATGGAAGGTTCCATTCTGTTCCTAACTGCTGGCTACTGCGCGTTTCTAGCAGAATGTTAGGAAATGAATTTGCAGTTGTGTGCACGGAACACTGACAGACATCAGCTATTGTTAGGTCTCAGACCTGGGACAAATGGCTGAGATGCCCATTAACGTATCAAAGCTGACTCTGGTCACCAGGTTCTCCCAGTTTCCCTCAGTTCATAAGTGTTACATGGCCATCTTGGCTGGCATACCCTGCTAGGAATCCTGAACTCTTAAGGCTGAGTTACCCCTTTCCTCAACTCGTTTGGCCCCTATATAACTCAACCATCTTGGCTATGCCAGTTTCTTGGCAACACCAGTCTCTTGACCAGTCTTTTGGCACAGACACCTTTGGGTTGGTGGCCTTTCCTTTCTTTTCACATGGTCAGGTTCAGTCTGGATTCTTCCAGATGCCTCTGGCTGTGCCTTCCGTTTTACTTGCAATAAACCTTCTTTTCTATCATACCTAGGAGCAGTCATGTCCTCCTTTTATTTCTGTTTATCATTCACCTAGGTTGAAAGGATTAGAGTCTTGGAATGCAGATGTGAACCAAATTGGGTCCTCATCTAGAGGAGCCCATAAATATCAAGAAAAGCATACAGAAAGGCTCATTACCCATGGCACAGGCTTCAAGAACGTACAAGAAGAAAGAGCTACTGGGACCATAACAGGCCAGGTTGTGTGGAATTTTGACTAGAACTCGGCAAGGAACGTGGGAATGGGTTAAAGGAAAATTCCTAGAGTGGCTGTTTTGGTAAAAAGACAGATGCTAGCTTGGAAAAATTCGGGGAGGGTTTCAAGTCTGTTAGAGGAAACATGAGCAGGGCAGGTACTGAAACAGCTGAGAAGATCTGCAAGAAGAGGAGAGTTAGAGCATCCTGGGACATAGGGCATGAAGGGAGAAGGATCAAGGAAGGGATGAACACAGGAAAATGTGACAAATACTGGGACCGAGGAGAGAGAGGTCAGGAGAGGGGTGGTCTGGGCAGAGTAAAGGATGATACTGGCATGGAGCATTCGCTACTGGCGGCTGCTACAGCCCTGTACCTTCCTAGGCTCCTAGGCTACCATGCAATGATGGCGGGGAAGTTTCCATTCTCACAAATTTCTCTACCACACTGCAGAGAACAGTCTGAGCTGTACAGGACCACTGTACAGGACCACAGAGGCGCTCTGTGTTTCCTATCTCCAGCCTACCTGTGCTTGCTTTGACATCCTTTCTCGTTGGTCCACTGATTTCCTCCGAGAAAAGCTCTGTGCACACCCACCTCATCCCGCTCCATCCTACCCACGCTTCCTTTCCTATTCTGCTCCTCCCCACTCCCTCCCTATCCCAATCCCACATTATCCCATCACTCTTCACCTTCCCATCTCCAGCCTCCATCCGGTTTCTGACTTCCAGCCCACTCTACCATAGCTCACTCACTGGGCTTCTCTAATATATCCTATACGAATCCTGTAACTCTCTAAGCAATGCATCATGTATGATGTGCAGAGCTTTGGTCATGCAGCCTCTTTCTTTACCTCCCCCACCCCCACTTTCTTTTCAATGTAGGATGCGGCAGTTAAAATTTTTCCAGAGTTTAGACCCAAGACTCTGATTCTAATGTCACTTAATAGAGAGGAAAATGGAGTTCTCTTCTACTCTCTGGCAGTTACAAAATGAAGTCTACTGATCTAAACCGACAACAGATGAACCAGAGGAAGGGAAAACAAATTCATTATATGAAGGACAGGTAAAGGTAGGTAACAACAAGAATTGAAACAAAGTGAGCACCCATTATCCTAGCTTATGTCCCCTCTTCATGGTTGCAAGTTAGGTTATGTATCAGCGAATTGCAATGGGGAAGATAAATGGAGGAAAAGTACAAGACGATTGGTCAGGACAAAGTGACCTAGGTTCTGAGTGTGAGTCTAATTCTAGCCTTTCTCTCTGTGACTTAATCAAAGTTGAAAACAATACATACTTCTGGAAGGACTCCCCTTATCAGGTAAAGTAGCTTGTGAGGGACCCCCTCCCTTTGCTTCTGCAGTCAGAGAATCTGGTGTGGAAGCAGCAAGGAGGATAGGCCTGGCTTTTAGAGCATAGGGAGAGTCAACATGTGCCTCCCACTTCTTCGGCCTAGTGACCTGCCTCAATATAACAAGATCTGTTTGTATGTTTGCTTCTCATCGGAAAGAATGGTAGTGAGGAGATTGCCAAGGATAGAGTGAGAAAAATCTTGTGAGTATGCCTAATACATTGCCTAGGCTGAGTAGGTGCTTATTCAGTAACACAGGTCTCTCTGGTTTCTCCTGCTTTTAGACCCAATGACCAGCAAAGTGGCCTGCAACATATACTTCCTTTTCTTGTTCTCTTTCCTGTCTCTAGTAGAGACTAAAATTTTCAGTATAGGGCCCTCTCTGCCTCTAGCATATACTGTCATGTGTACAGTGTCTGTTAATTCGTTACTTATTGAATGAATGGGAAATGGGGTTAGGGTAGCTACATAAAAGCATACCCAACAGAGAGCCAACTGTGATTTTACACCATATGCGACTAGAAAGGATCCGAGGTTAAAGACCATCTTTTGTCTTGAATAGGCATTAAACTGGATTCTCTTTATTTCCCCCAAAGTACCTGCTTTTATATTTAATAACCTGGAGGTTGGATGATAGCTCAACTGATAAAGTCCTATAATTCCTAAAGACCTGAGTTCAGTCCTTGGAACCCATGCATGAAAAACCTGGGCCTAGTAGCTCATATTTACAGTTCCGTGGGGGGGGGTGCTCAGACATCCCT
>LOEQ01001802.1:216509-234502 GCA_001685075.1 Bramus lutescens
GCTTGCTTGGTTCAAGGAGGTTGGGACTGGAGCAGCGAGATGGCTCAGCGGGTAAAGGCAATTGCCACCAAATCTGATGACCTGAAATTGATCTCTGGAAACCTCATGGTCAAGGAGAAAACAACTTCCTGAAGTCATCCTCTGCCTTCCCTATGTGTCATATGGCAAGTGTGCTTGAGAGCACACTGAAAAATAATTACGTGCAAACATATGAATAAGAGAATAAATCTGAAAACAAAAAGAGGTTGGTAGCAATTATGAAAGGCCAGTTGATGTTGTCCTCTGGCCCCCAAAGACATGCACAAACATATGGACCTGCAAACATGCTAATCTAATATGCACATACACATGTGCTTGCATGCATGTGTGTGAATAGCCTCAAGAAGAGAAAACTAATACGCAGAAACACATATGCCATTTCTCTAGAAGCTGTCAAATCTGCATCTGAAAAAAATCACGTGTTTACCACAGTGACAACAGCAGCACATTTGAGTCTCCTACTGCGTGTTAAACCCCACCAGCAAAGCAAATGCCTCATGACAGATGATTGATTGCTATTTCCCCTGATTGCCTCTGGCACAGAAATCTCCCTTCACACCAGTCTCCAGAGGTAGTGGCTAGAGGAGCAGCTGAATGAGCTAGCTTGCTCCCTCTGACACCATGCTGTGCAGGCCTAAGCAAGCCCACACCATAAACACATAACTTCCAGTTGACCTTTAGCTTATCCATAAATGCAGAATGAGTTGCATGGACCCCGATCCACCAAGGAAACATTTCAGGGGAATTTATTTCCTTTACTATCCATAAAAATAAATTGCTCTTCACAAAGGGGAGACAAAAACATATGCTCTCTTCCCTTAATAAGATTATTATGAAGGAACTGCCTCTCTGGGCAATCATTACTAGGAAACATGCCGTCAAGTTTTTATCCTGCTGTGCTGGTCCCATTCAGACTGGTGGGAGCTCCAAATGGAAGGTCCTGGAAGGGTAGTTGTTCCTTTTGTGCTGATTCAGTGGTGGGGTCAAACAGTTCTAAAGGAAATGAACCCTTTTCTTCACACCAGCCTTCACTGTTTTCTCTATGTGTTAACCCAAACTGATGAGACATGTAGAAACAGCTAGAAACAGAAATACCTTGCAGCTAGGCAGCCATGCACTCACACACAGAGACACACCGCATGGGCCCTGTGCACTGCGGGCAATAGAATGCAGTTCTACAATCGTCCTTGTAAGACAAGGAAACGTCCTCTGGCTCTGCGATGTGCCACTGACTATGATTTTCAAGCTTGTGACACTTGGCTTGGCTATTGTCTGGTCAGAGGGCCTACACAGAAAGCCATGCTGGGCCCAGAATGAGATGAACTCCATTGGGGACCCCTTGTTCCTGGGGTTCATGTTCTGAGATTTGCAATGGATATCTAAAATTTTGGATAGCAGTAAAGTTGTGTTTACTGTATGTTCCTCAACATGCCTATAGTTAATCTATAAGCCAGGCATTAAAAGGAATTCACAGCAATATTCATAATAAGATTATATAACTATACCAAGATAGTGGTTATTTAAAGCTTACAGACTATTTGTCTCTGTATTTTTCCAGCTAGTGATCTTGAATCATGGTTAACCTTATGTAACTGAAGCTGCACCAGGCAGTACAGAGAAAGGAGGAGTTCTGTATGGTGCCCTCAGTACCTGCTCAGAGAACCCTTTGTTGGCCTTCACAGTGGGTTGCTGTCCTTTTGATAATAAAGAAATTTGGGTTTGGATGTGTGAGCCACTGGGCTGAGATCCCATGCTAAGACTGAGTAGAGATGGGAGGGTTGTTTGTCATCAGGGTGTGGGAGAACAGCCCTCTCTTGTGAGGGATACTGTGGCAATGGTGCTGATGACCAATAAGACAGAGGTCTGGCCACATACAGTAGAAAGGTACCTAAGGTAAGAAGAGCTCCCAATCCCTTAGCTGAAGCAGGACCATCTTGTCAGGGAGAACTCAAAATACATTTGAGGTTAAAGGTCAAAACAGTGTCCTTTGTCACAGATGATTTGTTCCCTGCTTGTAATCAGGGAATGAACAGGTATTAAAATCAAGTCTAGGGCCCAAGGTTTTAAAAATGACTTACCTTTCACTTTACTTAAATTTTGTGTGTGTGTGTCTGTGTGCTAAATGCATGTGTGTATGTGTGCCCATGCATAGATGGAGGCCAGTGATCAATATTTAGCATCTTCCTCTATTGTTCCTCAGCTTATCTTTTGAGACAGGCTCTCTCCCTGAACTTGGGACTTACCAATTAAAAGAACTATGTCACTAGAAGTCCCTAAGGTCCTTCTCTCTCCTGGGGCTGGAGTGACAGATATGTGCCACTACCCCTGGGTTTTATTTGGTGGCTAGGAATTCCAGCTCTGATCCTCCTTATTTCACAGTGAGTATTTTGCCTACTGAGCTAACTTCCCAGCTCCCACATTGCTTCTGACTCTATATTTAAGAATCAGAACATTGTTTCTAAATAAAAACAGAAATCTAAAAACCACCTACAATCTGTAGGTTAATCATCTAAATGTTAAAAGCTAGTCATGTTTTTGAGTTAATTTTCTAGAGTTTGACTACACAAGATATATTTTTAAAAGTCTATTTTTGGGGCACAGTTTTTTATAGGATTTGTTTTGTTTTGTATGTGTGTGTATGTGTGTGTGTGTGTGTGTGTGTGTGTACACACGTACGTATGTGCAGGTGCTAGTGGTGGACCTGATATAACATCAGATACCCTGGAGCTGGAGTTACAGTCCAGTGTGAACTGTCCCATGTAGGTCCTTGAAATTCAATTTGTGTCCTCTGCAAGAAGAACTGGTGTTCTTAACCACTAAGCCAATTCTCCAAGCCCCGTATTGTTTTTTTAATTAGGTTGTTTTTTCCAAGTTCTTCTTCAAAGTATTGTCTCCTGGTGTTTTAAAGATATATCTATTTTTATTATATGTGTGTGAGTACGTTGCCTTACATGTATGCAAGTGCACTGCATTTGTGGCTGGTGACCAGGAAGAGCAGAAGAGGAAGTCAGAGTCCTGGAACTGGGGTCACAGAGGGTTGTGAGCTGCCAGTGAGCGCTGTGTACCTAAGGCAGCTGCTTTGCAGGGGCAGCAAGTGTGTGCTCTTAACCACAGAGTCCTCTCTCCTCTTCCCTTTCCTGGTGTTTGAAAAATATCCCTTTATGTGTAGTTTATGACGTTGCCTCTTACTCCTTTGGCGTGTGCTTACATATTTTCCTCTCATTGAATGTATTCTTAATGAAATGCTTGTCTGGGGAGCACTGCTGTCTTACCCAGAGACTCCATTTGACAGTCCTTTGTAATCTCAACACTTGGTGGGTAGCTGAAGAATTAGGAGTTCAAGACCATCCTCAGCTACTTAACAAACTTGAGAATACCTTGGGCTGTATGAGACCCTGTCTCAAAGCTAACAAGCAAGAGCCAAGCTTTGCTACTTTGTCATTTTTTTTTCCCTTTTAGTATATTGAGCTTGAAGATATATGGCTGGATGTATAAAATGATTCATATTTACAAGAAGACATTTGTACATATGAACAATATGTAGTGATGAGACCAAGGTATCTGGTATATGTATTTCAATTCAAACAGTTATCATTTCTTTCTATTTATGTAACCAAATACCTGAAGTAAAATATAAAGCAGAAAGGAATATTTTTGCTCACAGCTTTGGTCAGATGGACCCACTGCTTAGGGGCCTCGGGTGAGATAGCATCTTGGCAGGAAATGAAAGGGAGCAAATTGTTCCCCTCCTGGTAGCGTGGGTGCCAGAAAATGGAAGGAAGAGGAATGGAGACAGTGCCAGCCTTCCTTTTAAGGACATGTTTCCCACAAACTAATTTCCTCCTATTAGGCCACACCTCCTAACTGTTCCACAATCTCCCAGAGGTGGCTCTGGGTACTAGGCTTTTAACACATGAACCTTTGGGGGACAATTGAGATCCAAATTAAGAAAAACAATCTGAACTATAACATTTCCCAAGTGGGTCTGCAAATCTTCTAGTAGCATTTTGAAGAGTATAAGCAATTGCCAGGCACAGTTACTCTGGAAGTAAACATTAGCAGTCTTTCCTCCTAAGCAAGGGCTGAATGTGCTGCCCTCTCAGGTTCAGAACTACCTACTCGCTTTGGCAAGCTGCTGAGGTGTGTTCAAGCCGGCCCCCACTGGCAGAGAAATCTACATCACTTCGTGTCTGTTTTATTTAAAGAAGAACTAACCGTGGTTTCAAAAAACATGACATCAGCACTACGACCGGCATTGTTTCCTTGTTTCCTGTTTTTGTAAACATACAAAATACACACAAGACAAAATAAGAAAGGATTCCAAAGCCAAATGTATGAAGCAAGCTGCATTCAGAGAAGTCCAGCTCCTTCCAGCTCCTCCCTGGGCCCCTCTATGCAGTTTTACTTTCTTCGGAGTAGTACTTTGCCAATATTTGTTTCTGTTAACTTTTTTATATTTAAAATAAGAGAGTATGTTTCATATTACTATGTAGGAAATGTGCATTTTATGTCTACTGTGGGAAAATGTAAGTTACGAAAAAATGTTTGTGCATGCATTATTTTAAGATTTAGCCTTTATTATTGTCTGGAAGTGTGTACATGGTTCTGCTCAGAGATTATATATTTAAAATCTACCTTACTATTCTTAAATTCATTTTGGAACACAGGACACCTAGGAGATGTTCAATACAAAGTTTAAAAATTATACAGTTTATAAATATAAATGGCTAAAGAATATTGGAAATGATTTTGGAGGTACAATTGAGAAAATGTTCTGGGAAGTCATAAACGTCAAACTGAAAAGTTGATTTTAAAAATGTCAACCCATAAAAAACACATTGTATGTGTGGAACTGTGTTAAGCACAGTAAAAATATATGCAGTGGGTATTATTTTATTCTAAAGATGACAATCTGAGACTTAACTGAGGTCCAGCTCTTTGACTGAGATCACCAAACTTCAAGTCAGATATGCTTTGATGACCTCAAAGAATCCAATCTTTAATAATAATTTGGGGTCTCTTGTGTTGCTCCAGTATAATGAGAATATTTTTATTTGGAGAAGTTAAGATGCTTGGGGTTTCTAAAAAGGCATCCAATTAAAAAAAAATCTCAATTTTTTCGCCTGAGTCCAGCACACACTGAAAAAAAAATAAAGCTGAGAAAACTGGAAGTGCGTTTTTAAAAACACTTTTCTTTCTAATAAAGTCATGATATGAATAGCACTTGGCACAAGAGGCAGGTCGGGAGCTAGTGAGGGTCAGAATTAGGTGGATTTCGTGACCTTCATCTTGCAGAATCAGGGTAGTTTTTGCCCTACAGAGGCAACCCAGGCAAGTTGTGGAATCCCCAAAGAGTAGCTCCTTCCACAGAGGGAGTATGGATGGAGTCGGGCAAGTCTGGAGATGGCTGCCCATGCGCTAAGCACGAGAGTCGTTCCAGATTCTCTGGGATATTGCACTTGAGGTAGAGAGAGTCAAAGGGCTTTGAGGTCCCCCCTCCTTCAAGGACTCCAGTAAGCAGAGGCAATGTGACAGGTCTCCCCCTCTGAGGGATACCATTAGTGGTGATGGGGCCTGGAAAGCAGGGAAGTTTGCCTGCTGTTGAAGATTGACAGAACCCTGTCTGCAAAGCTTGGCAGCTAAGTCGGCACTGGGGGAAAGAAGATAACACAAACCCCTTATTACTTGCAAAAGTCTGCGACAGCAGATGTGGGCTCTGGCCTCCAATCCTGTTGTCAAGAAACATTCTGAGGGAGAATGACGGGTGTCATTTTTGTTTGTTTCGCTTTCCAAGACAGGGTTTCTCTGTGTAGTTTTGGCTGTCCTGGAATTCACTCTGTAGACCATGTTGGTCTACAATTCAGAGATTCAACTGCCTCTACTTCCCGAGTGCTGGGACTAAAGGTCCCACTACCACCTGGTTTACTTCCATTTTAACAAGAAGCAAGGCATAGTCTTTTAAAAAGATGTTCTCTTAGGCTACAGAGATGGATCAGAGGGTGAAAGTGCTTGTCGGATCAGTCTGATGTCCTGGATTTTACCCCCAGGACTCATGCACACAAGCCTGATGCCATGGGATGTATCTGCGGTCCCAGCACCCCTGAAGTGAAATGGGAAGCAGAGATGGGAGAATAATCTGGAAGCTAACAGGTCCATTAGCCCAGAGTACACAATGAATTGGCAGTAGCAATAAGAGACCTTGCCTCAATAAGATGGAAGGTGAGAGCTTAATCTTCAAAGTTGTCCTTTGACCTCTGCCCATATGTTATGCCTTGGCAATTGTGCTTGCGTGTGTGCATGCCCATGTGTGCACGCATGCACACATGCACACACATTAATTTTAATAAAACATATTCCTTCATGACTTAGGTTGTTTATAAATGGAATTTTAGCACACTTGCATAATGTAGTTATTACTTTTGGACTGTACTGAAGTATAAATCTAGGACCCAAATCAAATGTTAATGTAAAAATCAATATTCGTGGAAAGTGTGCTTCATTTAACTTTCTCAAGGAATCTGTGGAATCCTGAGAAGGTGAAAGGGGCTCTTTCTTTTCAGCATGCCTTTCTTGTCTCCAGACCTATGATGATTCCCTTCTCATTTTGTTTTAAAAAGCCCAAATATAGTTTGCTTTGCAGATTATTGTGAAATATTTCAAGTTTTAATGGTTTTAAGTGGTGTGCATTCTCCTTTAAAGGGTTCATCACAAACATTTCTGCAATTGGACCATTCTGAAAATCAGATTAACCAATTATAAAGATGAGTACCAAAAATATTAGGCTTCTGTAAAAACATTATGTAGATATTAAATGCATATTTAAAAGTTGTGAATCTATTTAGCACAACTGGTTCTTAAGTGTGAATTTAATGTAAGGGAACACATCTTGATTACCATTAATTAAAAGTCTGGTGTGTAGACTAGAGGCATTTGGCTTTATTACAGCTGGGCCTAGGCACAGGTCTTGATTCAGCTAGTCACCATTGCTATGGTCTAATTCACAGCTACAATGTGAAGAGAGAGCCACAGTACTCACGGAAGAAAACAGAAGCAAAAGCATTCAAGTGCCTTTAACCTTTAGTGACGTGCATGCTGACAGCATTTTACAGCAGATGACTCTTCTTAAGATAATCTTTCTTCTTTCATTTCTTCAAGGTGCAGGGTAATGAACTGTGGTCCGACACACCCAGCAGACGCCTGCACCAAGCTGTGTGAGGGCAGCTCATTTCTGTTGCCCTTTTGATCCAGCTCCCTTTCAGTAAATGCTGTATAGTCACAAAGAGACACGTGGAGGTCACCTTGCCACCCCAGACACTAGGATTTGCACAAAGTTGAATTTTAAAAGAATTTTATGGATGGTTAAGAGTCCTGGTTGCTCTTCCTGAGGACATGGGTTCAATTTCCAGCACCTACACATCTGCTCACAACTATCTGTAACTCCAGTTTTAGAGGATCTGATGCCCTCTTCTGGTATCCATGAGCACCAGACACACATGTAGTGCCCAGCCATACATGTAGGCAAAACACCCATACACATAAAATAACAGTAAGATATTTAAAACTTTAAAAACTATGCTATGTTCATGTGTATGGTGTGTGTGTGTGTGTGTGTGTGTGTGTGTGTGTGTGAATGCTGTGCGTTGCGTGTATAAGTCAAAGGACAGCTTGTGGATGTTAGCATGCTCTTTTCACCTTGTGAGTCCAGGGTATTGAGTTCAGGTCACCAGGCTTGCTGGCAAGTGCTTTAACCAGTAGGCCTGGATTTTGTTTTCCAAGTACCAGATTCTCATGTTCTTATACTACGGATGCCACTTCTGCCCAGATGCTGACCTTCTTGCTCACCCAAGTCCAGGATCTTTCTCTGTTGTCATCATCTAACTCTACTTGCTCATAATGCCCCAGTTTTCAAGTGAGTCACCTGTCACTCAGGAGTAGGATTCCATGTGAGTCATGTTCTGCAGTTTACCAGTCTTCGGCTGGAGCCTGGTCCTTAAGTGGAAAAAAAAAAGAGAGAGAGAAAATAATCCCTGAAAGCACCATAATTACTCCCAGTGGTAATTTATACAGATTTTCTGAAGAATTATTAACAATCTCACAGGTGATTCATCAATTATTTAATGAATCAGCACTGTAATTACCCATTTAAGGTCTTCGTGTACTCATTGTCTCCTCAATATGAATAGTGTGATGTTGCATGTCCATTTTCATGGATGACTTTATAAGCGAGCCCTCACCTGATGCTAGTGAGGAAGGGCATCATGTGAGCTGTACAAAAGCAACTTTGCTCTTCACCAGCATGTGTACAATAAACTCTACTACAAGGCACATGTGCAGAGATCAACCGGTAAGACTTCCCAAATCTGGCTGGTGAGCAGTCAGTGGGTAAAGGCACTCACTGTCAAACTTGATGACCTAAGTCCCAAACCCAGGAACTATTTAGTAGCAAGAGAAAACTCACTCTTGCAAACTGTGCTCTGACCACAGGTGTCTTATGGTATGGGCACACACACAATAAACAGACAAATAACCAAACAACCAAAAAAGTGAGTAAACATGTTAAAATAGAATTTCAAATTCATGTTTTGGCTCCTGCATAGGAACAGAATAGTTTAGGCCACAGGGTTCCAGGGAGACGCAAAGAGGCTTTTGGTTCATTGTTTATCTAAGTGACAGCATTGTGATTGGTGCTGGACACACAAGGAGGCCAGGTGCTGTCCACGCTTGCTGGGATCACTTTCCAAGTCCATAGAAGCGTACAAACAAAGGCATGCAGTGTCCTGAGACATGGAGCAGAGCTGCCAACAGTCAGCCACCACGTGAGTCTTGGCATGGGTGTAACAGAGAAGTTGGTGTTCCCTGACACACCTAGAAATGCCAACACCTCTAACAAGTTGCATATTTGGAGAAGATCCAGAATGTCAGAAACATCTAGTGTAGAATGCAGGGCAAGGGCAGGAGTGCCCTGTGGAGAGGCAGGACCATGACAAAGGGGAACGGCTGAAAGTGCCAGGGATGGGAAGAGTGTGCTCAGATCCAAGGAAAGGTCCTGATTTCAATCAAGAGTGAAGTGAGGTCAGCAGTAAAAACAGGATCCTGCAAAGGGCAAACTTCACGGAGTGTTCTAGAAGAGTGGCTTTCCAATTGTCGGTGTAGAAACAAGCCAAAGAGTACATGAGGAGTCTCAGGTGTGGTCACTAGAGGCACTTGGCTGGTGGTGCAATGATGAGACTGTTTCTAGAAACATCTAGGGGTTTCCTTATGAACCATCTGCATGTCAGTCTAAATACCATAACTCAGATAGTGTTGGTCTAGTTCATATGGTCTTCGGCTTTTACTAAGTCTTGTGGAACATGCAGATGGGACAACATGTCTGGAGCTTTCCAGGCCAGTGTCAAGTAAAGAAAAGGAGTCAAATGGTGCACGTATGTGCACACACAGTGATGTCATATGGAGAGAATCCCAACGCTCTAGGGAGGAAGCAGGGATAAATACTACTTTAAAAGTAGGAAACATACAATACATTCCTATTAACTCTGGGTGTAAGGTGATGCCTTCCCATTTCCCTTGTCTCTCAATCCCTGGTAAATATTATTTGACAATTTCTCCATACATTTGAAGTTTTCAGTTTTTTTTATATATAAATAATATCAGGCAGTATTTGTCTCTCTTTATCTGACTTATTTCACTTAGCATAATGCCCTCTAAGTTCATCCATATTGCTGAAAATACTTGTAACTTGCTGAGCGGACTAAATTTTAGGTTTTCACACATGCACACACACAGTTAACTATGCCCAATGAGGCTGTGCTAAGAGGCGCCATTGTGGGAATCCCCGCAAAGGCATATTTAAATAAAAACATCGTGCCTGAGATCTGAAATGTTTGCAAAAATTTGGTGTATCAATTGCATATGAACATAAAAACATGCCTACACTGAAGAAACAGGAAATAATATCTACTAATTCCTTGTAGAAAAAAAAGTTTCTAAAAACCTAGTAGGAATTGACTCCACACCAAGAGGCTAGTAAACACACTGAAAAGACAGAACAGCAGCAGCGACAACAAAAATCATGTCACTTAGGAATAAAACCGCTCGTTTTGTCAACAGGAATGCCCTGGTTAATCAGCCTGTAACATTTGTTCTTAAGTGTCAGGTGCTTCTTTCGTTTTCATTTGTGACCTGAGTTATCTTCTTTAGGAAAACAAGGAACTCAGAAAAACATCTGAGTACCAGGAAAACAGAATTCCACAGCTTTGCCATCCCCCCCTGCTGCACCACACACACATGGCTCTCCATTTTGAGCCACTCTAATTTCTAGCCTGGCTTGCCAGTGGTTTTCCTGACTTCTTGTCATATTGACATTTCTTTAAAAAGTTAAAACTGTATTTTTAAAAACGCGTGGATAGGATACCATGGAGAAAGAAGCATCCATTGTCCCTGGACTTTCACAGTATTTCCGTGCTACTAGGGGGAAATTAATTGGCCCCTTCCAATACTGTGGGATCTTTTATGAAGTGAACCCCAAGACTGCACAGTCTCCACTTGCAGCTCCTGGCTATGTGCTCCACATCTGGTTCCTTCTAAAGGAGGCTGCACGTGTTGCTGAGATGAGAAAGTAAGAGCCACACCTCACTAAAATCCTAGAGCGCTGAGATGCCACAGCAGAGCCCAGCTATCAACAGGCCTTCAGTATAAATGAGGCGACCAGGAAATGGAGTTAATATTTATTATTCAATCCCATAACTCGCATGACCTTTAACACCAATATGGACCCTGGCTGCAGAGCTGAATCCTCGGGGACTGGAAATTCAGGATGGACTAGGTATCACCATGACTGTGATTTGTGTATTTACACACATAATATACACAGGGCCTCATGCATGTCAGAACTGGAACTCAAGTAGCATTTGGCAGACACAGCAGGAAAGAATACTCGACAAATTCACACATGTGTCTTTGATTAAAACTTCTATTTCTAAAACCAATTATTTCCTTAAAAGGTAGCCACAATAACAATGCACTTATTGCAGATACGCTTTTTATTTATTTATTTATTTTGATAAAAGTGCTGGGATTCTGTAAGGGCATGTGAAAGAATGAAGTTTGACGACTAAAATGTTAAGATTTTTCAGTGCCCGTACCAGAAATCAGTGAGGGAGAATTTATTTGTAATCAGTTTCAGAAGCCATATAGGTAACAAGAATATGGATTTAAATGTTTCCAATGTGGTTAAAATATTAGCATTAAAAAGCGCTCATGTCAGAACCAATGTACTTAGATGGTTTCCATCCAACTGTGAGAAATAAATTTCAAGTGCTCATAAAGAAAATGACAGGATAAACACAGTATTTCATAAATTAAATATATCTGTACAGACTTCATTCTTAAACAATTTGATACCTTGATTCTGATGCTTCAACTCTGTGAATACTGTCTCAGCAATTCTATACTCAAGAACTTAGCTTAAAAAGTGACAAGCATCCTGGGGCCAGGGAGGATGGCTCGGCAGTGAAGAGCACTTGCCTTTTTTTGTGATTTACCCAGGTTCAGTTCCCTGTACCTGCATGTAGCTCCCAACCACTAGGAACTCCAGTTCTAGGGAATCTGACACCTTTCTCTGCCCTCTGTGGGTACCAGACGTGCATGTGGTATACGTGCATACATTTGGGCAAACTACTCATCTGCATAAAAGTAAATAACTCTTTTTGGAAAAAATAAAAATTAATGGTGGTGTGAGTATGACAAAATCATAAGTGCAAAAATTTACACACACATACAAATTGAGACAAAATTAAGTAATTGTATTTTGAAATATTTAGCGTCCTTTTACATGTTATAACTCAGAGAGGCATGCACACCCATCACATATTGCTGCAGTTTGTCACTTTTTAAATACATCAATTATTTCCCTAAAAAAACCGAAATTCACTTTGAAAACACATCTGTAAGGATTTTATTTGTTCTTTTAATTTGATTCTACAAGAAACAAATGATAAATCTCTTAAAAGCTAAGTAATGTAAGTAAGCAGAGACATAGAGATGGAGTTTTAAAGCTTTTTCTCTCATAGTATCTTAATTTCCCACTTAAATAGTTATAAGAAATGATATATGTTGTGGCCAGTCTCTAGACCATTCTCTCTTCTGGACACATAACACTCTTAAGTTTACAGGTCATTGTTTAGGGCCTACTGGTGTAGGTGCCTTGACTTCTTAACCGTTGTCCTGGACATTTGATTGACACTTATGTCTCACCTTGACCTCTTTAGTCCCTCTACCTAGTGCGGTTTATGCTGCCTGTCTTAGTGTCTAAACATCATTCTAAGCACTGATTTAAGATGTTCTGCTCTGAGAAGCTACGGTCTGCTACTCTCTCCAGGCTGCATTCCTGACTTAGGACTCATCTGAGCCCCTCCCATCTGCTGAGCGCTGTGCACTGTGCAAAGCATCAGAGGGGAATACCTGGGTAAATGTTGCTGACGCCATGATGCTTGTGGCCTAGGAATAAAGACAGCTTGAAACTCCCAGAGACATATTTAAATAGAATGTGGGAATTCCAGAGACCTACTAGAATTCGGGGCTATTTTTCTTCTCTCTCAACTCTCTACTATCTGCAAACTCAAGCAAAGAGTCTGATCTTAGATTTGTGGATATCTCTTAGTAGAGTACAGAATGATAAATATGAAAGAAACCGAGCCAAAGTTCAGTTTTGGTGGCTTCCTGGGAAACCTCCAGGTGCCTGAGGATTAACTTGCTTGGCATCCCCCAAATGTCTGTTCTTTAATGAAACAGTTTCATCTGTCCCGTCCTGGTTATGTTGATGAGATGGTTTGTTTTCTTCTTCTTCCTCCTCATTCCTTTCCCTGGTTTCCTGTCCTCCTCTTCGTATTTCTTCCTCTCCTCTCCTTCATCCTTTCCACCCTGCCATGTTTCCTCTACCTCCTCATCTCCTTCTTCTTCATCTTCTTCCTCTGCTACTAGAACTCACTACAACCCAAGTTGGCCTTCAACTTGCGATCATTCTGTCTCAGCTTTCCTCTAGAGTGCAGGGATTTCAGCCATATGCCCCCTCACCTTCTAGTATGAACACAAATCTTTAGAAATTTGATATATGTCGTTTAGCCACTACAGGTTTATTTGGGGCTCATTTTAAGGTAATAAATGTCCAGGTCTTCCTCATTTTTTTGTGATCTTTACCTCTGTAGTGGCTCAAGTTGCTAGTTATGAAAACGACATCCTATACCCATCTTTCTTTCTGATCACAACTATTATCTTGGTTTTCTCTGCTGCTATCCACTCAGGCATCATGTGTACATGTCTTGACTATGACAACTTTTCTTATTGTTTTGGGGAGTAGCTCTAGGTGTGAAGTCCCTATTCTGCATGGCCTTTGGAACCAGCCTCAGTTCCCTTCCGGGCTATAGCCTGCTCAGTTTTCAGGACTGTTTTTATTGGCTCTCAGTAATTGCAGAGGCCTTATTTTTTATAATAAAGTATTTTGTGTCACCTGCATCAGGACCATCATCCCAAGAAGCTTCACCAGCCATAGTCACAATTCTGCTTGAGGGGTAGCTGAGCTGTCTCTGGAAGTCTCTGTTTCCACTGGTAGCCCATGCCCACACAAACAAAGCTCTTCTTGTTAAAGGGAAAGCCAGCATAGAATTATTGCCATGCTCCTTCCTTCCCTAACCCCAATTCATCCTCTGGGCACTGCAAAGGTTCCTTTCCAATGTGACAGGATGCTGACCACTGGATATAATAAATCTTTGTTTTGTTTTGTTAGGCGTGGGCTTCGACATAAAAAGCCCAACCTTAGAAGCTCGGAGAAACCCCGTTTTCCCTCAACAAAGCCAAGTATCTGGGAATGATTGTTAGTATCTGGTTATTTAGATTTATTATGTCAACATCTTATCTTCATCACAAAGAGCTATATGAGATCTCTGACTGGCATAGAGGGAAAGAGAAAAGAATACAACCACAACCCCGTGGAAGAGGATCAAGAGTCAGTGTCAGGTCCATGAGTTTAATATGCAGCTGTGGATGTGGATGAGGAAAATTGTAGAAGGTTCGGAGAGCAGGGTGAATGGTGTGGTTGAAGCCACGGGAGCATCCTATGAACATAAGGCTCAAGATATGATATATGCCTAGATGCTATCATTTGTCAGTGCCTATGAAGCAATAGGATTATTTCAGAACCACCTAACTGCAATGGTTACTGACCTTTATTGCTGGTTTTCCATAAGTCACAAACCCTAGTAGAACTCCAAAGGAGTTTGAAAATGCTGGCCTTTGACTGAGTTTATGGCTGAACTATGACTTAAGATCCCTGAAGCTTTTGCACTTTTTGAGGAGATAGCATTAATTTAGATAGCATTAAATTAGAATCGAAAAGTTAGATAGAGAATTTCCTTCCTGTCTGCCGTTATATGTCCATTCTATAGGTGCACAGCCTTGTGGCATTGCTGTCCCTCCACCCCTCCCAGTCATTAACTCGGGGATTTTCAAGCAAGAAAACAATTAATTTAGAGCCCAAAGCTAATTGGAATCAATAGTTAATGTTTCTGCTCAACTCTCCGAATTAATTGCAAAATGATGTATGCTCTCAGCAATGCCAGGCCATATAGATTTCTTTCTACAATCTACCCGTAGGGACATCTTTCAGCATGAAGTCAGTAGAATGTAGTTTGTCATGTCAGGCGTTCACCCATCCTCCTTCTAGGTTTTCTCCCCTTGAAATTTGTTTCAAGGACAGTGTTGATATTGAGACAACAAATTAGCTACACTGGAGATAAAGAGAGGATGCCTGGAAACAATACTAGCAAGCACCTGGAGGTCGTGGGAAAGGGAAGGCCGAAAGGACAGAAAGAAGATACTTCTGAATTGGCATGCTACATCAGATGGGGAACCTACCTTAAATCCGATCAAGACAAAGACTTGATAAGGCATGAGCTAAAGGCAATTGCTTTGACTGTGACCTCTTGGTCAGGCAAGGAAAACCAAAGAACTGGTAGTTTAGAAATCTCTAGAAGGAAAAGTCCCTGTAATGTCTCAGAAGAAAGATGAATTCAGGTGTTAGGACATATCAGTTCCAGACCAAGAGATGGGCACCATGTTTTGTTTTTTTTTCTATAGGCAATGTCTTTTCACAAACCAGCTGCTAGAGAAATCAAAGGATGAATTGGAACCCAATGGCATATAGCTGGGACTACCAAGCCTACTGCAGACGGGAGAAGAGACACCAAAAGTTACAAATAGTTATCTAGAGAGTGACTCCCAAATGACATCTGTTAAGAAGATCAGAACTGATGAATTGACCAATTCTGAGCTGCCTGTCCCTTAGTGATGGCATGTGGATACCCAGCTGGCATAAAGAACAGCATGGCCAGTCAGACCATGGGAGTGAGTTTTCCAAACAAAAGTTGAATGGCCTAGTATCTCGGAGAACACTGGCAGGCCTGTCTCAATGGGCAGATGTCACAGTGATGACAATTATATTGAAAACATAGCTCCTGTTGTTGCTTCACTTGTGAGGTTGGAACACCAGGATCCCAAGGCGAATGTCCAGGAGGAAAAACAAGAGACAAGGGTGCTGTAGACTGGCGTGGAGTCTGGGAGTTTGAATTCAGATATTCTGCCTATAAACTTAGCTAGGCTCCTGGGCCCCTACTTTATGACATGGGATGAGTCCAGGCTTGTGTTTTTATAGCTAAAAATAAGAACTCAGGCAGCAACGGCAGTGCCAAATAAATGCTGAAATGTAGCAATAGAGAACATTTATTGTTGCCTGATACTAAGTTAAGCACTTTACAGTGTATCTGTTGTACTCTCATAATAATCCCTAGAGAATCCATTTCAGTGAGAGAAGAAAAACAAAAATCAAAAAACATAAAACCTGGCCAGGTGACCTCCTGAGGTCAGAGGGCATGTGGACCCTGGGGCAGCAGCTACATTCCAATAAAGGGCATAACACAGGTCCTTGCTGTGAACCATTTTCTGGGAAACCGACAGAATGTAGATAGGCCCTTAATAGGCAATTTCTGCTTGTCTTCCTTTAAAGCTAAGTGTGGCATTTGCTGTACTGGCTGTACATAGTAGGTACAAACCAGGGAGGTGGATGGGAACTCATTATTGTCACTGTGCTATCTGTCCGTTGGGACAGACGAGCCAGGATTCCTCTATATTTCTCTCCCTTTAAAGTAAACCACGATCTTAAATCCCCCAGAAGTTTCTTCCCAGCCATGGAAAAGACCCCTTCCAGGCCAGAGAAAGGAAACCATAAATCCTCCACACTGGAAAAGAAATATTTACTCTGTAAAGGTAAATTCTATTTCATCTCTAAAGTATGACGACTGAAGTATGAAAAGTCATGGTGAGGCAAAGGTCAGGGGAGTACAGACAGCAACATAAGGTGGGATGGGAGGGGGGGCTTTCTGGACAGGGTCAGGAGACAAGAGACAGACAGCTACCGCCATGCTGCAAGGAATGCAGGAGTCAGATCTGACTGCGGCCAATACTGTGTCTCAGACAACAAAGTCCAGCTGTCAGGAGGAGCCAGGAGTAACTGCACATCTGGACAGCAAAGCCGGGTGAATTATGCATGGATTATCTTGCACTTGCACAGGAATTTCTGAGTGCTCACAGTCGAGGAACACAAAGAAGGGAACTGGCCTCACACCTGGTGTTTCATTTAGAAAGGATCGCTCTCCGAGCTGACAGAAATGCCGTCTGACCCACTGTTGAGTCCTGGCTGCCCCTCAGAGCTCTCACAGCCGTCAGAGAGACGGAAGACAATCTGCTGTGTTGTGTTGTTATGCTCCAGTGCGCACTACGAGTGGGTGTGCACATGTATGTGAATGTGTTGACACATACGAATTTCCACTGTCAGCTCTATGGGGCACACACTAAACACAGGTCCCACGAGAGAGAGGCTGAAAGTACAGCTGGCTTGGGTCCCAAGCATTGCCCTTGCCTTAGAGAGGTCCCTAATCATCTTCAGACCCTAGGATGCAGCTCTCAATTGCGTACTGGGAGCCCCACAAGGAGGTCTTCCACTATGGTTGGAATGCACGCCCCTGTCAAATTTGCAAAGTATGAAAAGTCCCAGAGAAACCATCCTTCCTCTTTGCCTGGGAACCATGGTTATCAAACAAGGCCACGGTGGCAACTCACTGAGCTCTACTTTAGGGGCTTGTATTTAGTCACTTTTGCTTTGTTGTGTCCACGATGCTGAAGGCATCTTACAAGAGGAAAGACTTATGTGGGTTCCTGGTTTCAGAGGGCTCATTCCATGGGAGCTGGAGCTACAGCAGAGGGTGCTCACATCCCTGCTGATCAAATCAGCAGCTGCCCCCAAGGACCCACTCACCTGCAAGGTCTCCAGCTCCCTGAAACAGCACCACTGGCTGGGAAACAGCCCTCCACACCATGGCTCCATGGTTCAATTACATTTTAAATTTAAACCTTGTGGTGTCTAAACTAAGGTCTTCTGGCAGCAGAACACACTTTTCCTTTAATCATACCCCATCTCTCTGCGAGCACAGGTGAAATGCCCCTTGGCCCTCAGAGGGTTCTTGTATTGTGTCACTGATAGAACAACTGCCAATCAAACTGTATAGCTGTTGGCTGCAATGGTGTGCTCCTGTGACACACAGCATGGCACTCTTTCACACTATGAAAGCATTTTCCAAAGCAGGCCATTGAGAGAATGATTTCTGTGACTGGAGAACAGGGTCTAGCATATGAAAGACTTACTAAAATTAAAATTTTTAATTTCAAATTATCTGTCTCTTAGGCCCCCAGATGGTGTCTACAACCTAAAGGAATAATGCACAGACTGGAAAAATTTCTTTATTAATGCCACGAGAACAGGGTAAAGGCTATCTTCCTTTACAGGCAGAAGCCTCTCTGGGTATCAGTAATGGCTGATAAATTTAGCCATTACTGACATGGGTGTCCTG
>LOEQ01001803.1:0-45073 GCA_001685075.1 Bramus lutescens
TTCAGTGGACAGCGTCTTACAGGGCAGCATTTTCAGTGGACAGCATTCTTACAGGGCAGCGTTTTCAGTGGACAGCGTCTTACGGGGCAGCGTTTCCCACAAGTGCCTGTTTTCTATAATCATGTCTATATTCATGACTGTACCTCCCACCATTTTCTATGGAATGCTTGATTTGCTATCATTTCTTAGCCAAATCATGCCAATAAACTTTCTTACCGGGAGAAGGTAAAACAACCAGAATTACCATGGCAGAGCAGGAAACTGTTTTTAAGGCGGCTTAGCATATTATAAAGGAAGGGAAACAGTCGGTACAAGGGCTTACTGTTACTTTTAGTAACATAGTCATGAAAGGAAGGACCAAGTCAGAAGCATTCAAAAAGAGGCTGCCTTCGGAGGCAGTGTGTCAATAAGTCTGTTGTGCGTCGTGGCAACTCTCAGTTCCAGCAGGCCCGGAAGGTTGCTGTGGTTGATTTTAAACACAATGATTCAGTGCAGTTCTTGAATTCCCTTCTCATGATGATCCAGCAACTTTATCTCTTTTAGAAAGGAGTTTGGTTGTGTTAGCCTAACAAAGCTTTTGTTTCACGTGTGTAAATATGAATGGTTGCATTTTGGTACAGGGTGGAGATGAGGGAGTCTTACAGGGATTTTCTGAATTTGAAGCCCTGGGTCATGAAGATGGGCTTCCTGGAAGCTAGTGCTGCCAAGAGGGATCTTCCATCCTGAGAGGCTGACGCATGGTCCCCCTCCCAGAATGCTGTCCCCATTATTCTGTGTAAATCTCGCCAGGAGGAGCCGTCCTGAGAGTGGCTGCGAGGGAAGCAGACTCTTGCGTGCTGTCTTCTCTTTCGAGTTGGTCCCCTCGTGTTTAGAGAAAGAGACTCTCAAAGCCAGGAAGCCAGTCAGACGTCCAAACCGTGTAGTGACGTGGAGGCCTCTGTGAACCGGAAACAGACATGTACTGCATCCCGTCCAACTCAATAGGTTCAAAATACTGACCTCTAGTGCTTCTGGGGCTTGGCTGTTGGCCCAAACTGTACCCTGTGTAGAAGCAGGCAATGCACAGTTCATAGAGGTCATGCGTATTTTTTGTTTTGACTGTTTTAAGAGAGAGTTGGGTGTATAATCTTGGCACTTTTGCAAGAGGCTAGTAGAGGAGAGGAAAGGAAAAAGTAAGACTGTTTTTAATTCATCAAACTGCTGCTGATTTAGAAATAATAAACACAAGTCTGTTTCCTTGATTATTTTATAAATAGCAAATATTTGGGTGAGGAATCTGATAAGTGCGCAGACTATAGGAATTGTTTATCAAAATGATGCGTCAGTTTTTTAAAACAAAACAAAACAAAACAAACAACAGCACTCCCCCCCCCACACCCCAGCCCTTCAGTATGTCTGTGAGATTCCTCCGTCTGGTTCCCAAGCTCTTTAGTCATCACTCCCCTTGTCCTTTGAACTGAATCAAAGCAACACAGGGCCTCTGAGGGGAAAGATTGGCTCCATTCTGCAAAAAGCAATAAGGTAGTGCCCTTCCCAGCAGCTAATAGGCAGGAATGCTGTAAAATACTGTGTGGTTTTCAAATACCAAGGCGGAAGTTTTCTGGTTCACAGTCCCCCTAGTCATCAGGACTGGCCTTCTGGCTTTCTCGGGAGTTGTGAACTGTTTCCATGTTAGGCAGAGACTCTTTGTCCAAAGTGGGCTGCTGCCTGGAACATCGCTGGCCCAACAATTCGCAAGGACCCTGGGCTGCTGCTGGCCTGGGTTCTGGGATTTCAACAGTGCCCAGTTACTGTAAGAACCTCCTAACTCAAGCCACTGACCCAAACATACAGCAAATTGCATCTAAATGAGCAACACAGGCCCTGCGGAGAATAGGAGGGAAAAGATAAACTGTGGTCACTCCATTCTTCCCATATTTAAAAATTAAAATGGAAATGTTCTGTTCATTTGGATTTGGGGAACTTTAGGGTGGAAACATTTTTCTGAAACTTTTGCAAGTGGCATATTGATTTTTTAACATATTAGACAACAAAAGGGGGTAAGAAAGTGGGGTTTTTTTATGGTTCAACCAACAGTTTTTCAGCATTGGTTGTGGCCAAGGTAGCGACGGGTTCTGAGAAGAGAGTGGTGAATGAGAAAGATATGGCTCCTGACTAGAAGGCACCCCGGCCTGTCTTCATGGTTCTTGTTGGGAAGAACCACCTCACTGTGGGAGAGGAAAATGCCAAGGAACCATCCACCCCCTACCCCTCCAACCCCCGCCAGGGAGTTCTACTAGATCTCTGTTTCCGGTGATGCGTTTTCAACCTAGAACCTCACGAGGTGAAGTCAGCAAAGCCCTCAGTTCCATCACTCTCTGTCTGGTAGTTTGGGATGGCCAAGTCCTCTAGACCAGCTCAACCCAGTTTGTTTCCATGCCAGACCAGGAGGTAATCTAGCCCTTCTTGCCTTCTGCCGCACAAAGCCTGCTGTGTAGGAAGCTGACCCCAGCCCCACAGCAGGGCGCACTGCTCTTGGAGACAGTATTATAATGTTGACCTATCAGCTCTCTTTGAGTGAATGTCTTCATGAACTTCCAAGTTGCTTATAATCTGAAATCAAGAAAATAGCTGTGGGGCTGCAGAGATGGCTCGGCATAAGAGCGTGTACTGCTCTTGCAGAGGGACTACATTTAGTTCCAAGCAACCATGACGGGTGTCCCACAACTGCATGTGACTCCAGCTCCAGAGGATGAAACGCTGCCAGACCCTAATGTCACCTGCACTCACGTGTACATATCCCCATAGTCCCCACAATTTAGAAGATAATAAATCTTCAAAAAAGAGAGAAAATATTTCCTTTTTTGTCTTATTTGCAGTCAGCTTTTCTGCAGTTCAGGCTGGCCTTGAACTCACAGCAATCCTCCTGCTTCAGCCTCCCAAATACTACAGTTGTAGGCATAAGCCACCACACCTAATTAAAAATACATTATTCAAACCAAATTTACCTCAGGGCCTTTGAATTTCTTGATACATCCTTAAAGCAAATTCTCAGAAGTTCTAAGAGCATGAAAGTCTCTAGGAATAAACTTGGCGCTGGGAGGCATAAAGTTCCACATGTCAGTTTCTAAGCAGGCAAGGAGAAGTGAGGGTCCCTATCATCTCCCAAGACAGGGTCTATTCCCATCACAGACCACGTGGAAGCTCAGGGGAAGACAATGGAGGCCAATGACCTTGTTTTCACAAATAAATCTTTTCATGTGACGAGTCCATGTTACATACAGTTCATTCCCTCAAGACAGCTGCCTAGGTGTATATGTACAAAATCATCATTTTGAGCAGCTCAAAGGAAAAGCAGTACTACCTCAAAAACTAGTTTCCCTAGAGATGCCATGAGTCTGACATCATATTAACTTTACCTGAAGGTCAAAACTACTTTGCTAAGGTGTAAAACCATGCTATAGTTTTACCACAGCTTTCATTTGAACATTTATTCCTAGAGAACCTTTGCGAATGTGTAGATAATTTATGGCTTATTTTATGGGTAGAGAAACTGAATTGGCTAACCATTAACAGGTTGTGTTTTCCCAAAGTTACCCAGTAGGTAATTAGTGGATTTAAGAAAACAGTCCAGGACTGCAAAAGTGCCGTTTCTTGGCCTTTTCTCTCAGACATTTATACCCTGGCTTATCCCATAGGCAATGCTGCAAGAATGTAAGAAACCAGTATTCAGGACCTCAGTGGACTATTACCTCATAAAATACCAGATAACAGCACTTTGCGATGGGAAGCCCGGTGGTTCATTTGTCTGAATTTGCTCCAGTTTAGTGCTGTTAATAGAGAACATAGAGGCACCCTGCCCTAGGTCCTTGACATTATAGGATATGACCCCTGTCTCTTACTTACACACACTTTTTAGCCATACACGAGTTCCTGGCACTCACATGACACTGCTTATCCTCTGTGCTAGAGGCAGGGTGTGGGGGGGAGGAAGCAGGTTGGGGAATGACTGTTGAGTTGCCTTTGCTCTGTGACTATGCCCTCAGGACAAAGAAGTATGAGCCGGTGTCAGACAAGCTTATGGTGTGTGCCACTTTGGATGTCAGAAGCGAATATTGCTTTGGGATGCATGGGTTATTCGGTACCAGGTGTACATAGATAGAAAAGACGAATGAATTGACTCGTCGCATCCTTTCATATTGCAGTCAAATGTTTCTTCTCGCTAGCATTGTGTCTGTTTCCTTCTTCCTCTTCAGTGTCAGCTGGAGGACCGTGATGTACGATGCAGTTACTACGACTGCTTTCCCTAGTCTCACATGTAGACCAAGGAGCATTTTGTGGTATTAGGCACTTTGTACTACTCTTTAATGTATACACATATATGGCTAACTGCTCCATTAAGGAAAGAATGGTGATGTTGATTCTTTACTTGAACATAAGATTATGTTAGATCACATATTTTACACACCTGGTTTGTATTGTACATATATGGATCCGTTCAAAAGTTAAATGGGTATCTTTGTTGTGAGATAACAGAAAGATGGTAAATGACCTGGGCTTCATTTCCCTACTTTTAAGGGGAAATGTTGAATTTGATGCTCTTCATGACGTCTTTCTTCTCTGGAAACTAGTTTTAATTATTATACGTATAAATTATATGCTTCTTATAATCCTTATACAAATATACTATAAACCTTATATTAAACTTGCTATGAGCCATACAAACTTGATATAAAAATAAATACTGAGGCAGGAGGGATGGTTCAGATGGTAAAATGCTTGTAGTTCAAGCATTAAGACCTGAGTTCAGAAGCTTTGTAAATCTAGGCATTAGTGTGTATATGTAACATGAGCACTGGAGGGGCGTGATGGGCAAATTCCTTGAGCTTATTGGTTAGCCAGTATAGCCAATGAGGGAGTTCAGTGAAAGTTCCTATCTTAAAAAATAAGGCAAAGAGCTATTAGAAAGGCACCTAACATTGACTCTGGCTTCTAAACACATGTGCTAAAGCATGTATGAGCATATACTTATAGGAATACATGCATACATACCTCTCTCTCACACACACACTCTATCATACACACACACACACACACACACAAATTCTTCTCAAGCTTTGTTTCGCCTGCTCAACACTATACAGTCTATCACACAACAGTTAAACATCAAACACATGTCAGATATTTTTGAGTAGGAAAACAGCAATGAACAAGCAAGCACCTGTGTAATGCTGGAGCATTTCACAGCGTAGAAGACATGTAGGTTAACTGTCTCAGTTCATTGTGTTTCTATAGCAAAACAATGCAAGTTTATTACTTCACATTCTGAAGACTGGGAATTCAGAAACCAAGGCGCTAGCAGAGTCTGTGTCTGGCAAGAGCTAGTCTGTGTCCTGTAGACTGCACCTTCTTGCTTTCTTGTACAGTGGACACTGGGCAAGTTCCCTGGAGCCCTTATATTGAAGCACTATTCCCATTCACGAAGTTGACGTCCTCTTGATCTAATCCTCTCTCACCTGTCTCTTAATCCCAGAATATCTAGATTTTGTCAGGAGACAAACATTGAGACTAGGTAGTAGTTCCTATGTTACAATACAAACACCATGAGATCTGGGTCTGAGGAACTAAGAACCCTATAGAGGGCTTTATAGCTTCTCTTCCCTTATGGATGCTTGGAGAAGGTCGTAGGTGAATGAATCTTATTGCTGGAACAGCAGGCAGAAGTGACAGCGAGAAAGGCTTACATGAACTTTATTCTGTACATGATAGAAAATTCCAAAAATGTATAGATAGATAGATTATAATATCATAGATGCAGATGATACGGGAATCATGATTTAACAATGGTCTGGAGGTATAGATTAATGGAGGCAAGATTCAAACTAGAAGACTAAGCTAGACACTACAGACTTCATTTAGGTGTTAGATCTTGAAGGCCCAGGTGGTACAGCAATAGCATAAATGAAGACAAAAGACAAGATTGAAGTCAGTTTTTGAAGAGTGACATGGATCTGTCTAGGCAGCAATTCATTTAAAACTGTTTGTGATGGCTAATCTTGACTACCCATGGTGTCAACGAAAATGCAAGCAGCTGGGCACACCTGTGCAGAAGTTTCTTGACTGGATGGATTACTTGAGGTAGGGAGACCCACTCTAAATCCAGGCCACATCTTCTGGTGAGAGGCTACCAGATCTTATTCCTGCCTTCTTCACTCTTGTTGGCAAGTTCATCTCTCCTGTTGCTGAGGCATTCCTTCACTAGTATTAGAGCCTACTTCTTCAGCGTTCCAAGGTAGACTGAAGATGAGCGGCTCTCTAGGTATCCAAGCACCTGTTTGGGACTGCGGAGGCATCCAGTCTCATGAACTGAACATATACTAGATTCTTGGCCTTTCCATCAGGAGACAGCCATTGTTGGACTAAATAGACCACAGCCTTCAAATCACCCTAATAAATTTGCTTTAGTATGAACGCACTCATTCTATCAGTTCTGTTTCTTTAGAGAACTCTGACGGAGAGAGTTTCCATTTGCAATAGAATGAGACAGACTCCATAATTTCAGGCATTTTAATATTTGCTCCCTAGTTGGTGGCTCTTTTGGGGGAAGGTTAAGAGGTATGGTCTTGCTGGGGGAAGTATATCACTAAGGGAAGATGTTGAGAACTTAAAGGTTTGTAGTGATTTGAGCTTGCTCACTTTGCTTTCTGCATGAGATTTGTGATGTGAGCTGTATCATTTGCTTCACCCACTGAGTCTTCTGATTGCTACCACATTTCCCTGTCATAAAAGCACTCTTATTGCCCCACTAGTACCATAAGATAAATAAGCCACTCCTTCTATAAGTGGCTTTGGTCCTGACATTTTTGTCACAGTAATAGAAAAGGAATACAGAATTTGGTACCAAGAGTGGAACTATTGTTTGACAGGCCTGACTGTACTATTTTTGCAAGAATTTGGGACTTTGACCTTGACGAGCAGTTAGATGCTATAAACAGGACTTAAAAGGACATCCTAGCAGGAGTTTTAAAGGCAGCAGTACTAACAGCAATGTGGACTGTGGAGGCACAACTCAAGAAGTTTCAGAGGGGCACAATATTTGCAACTGAAGTAGAGAAAATTCCTGTGATACTTTTAGAAAAAAAAGATGGCTGCTTTCTTTCTATGTTCTAAGAACTTGCCTGATGTTAAATTTTATAGTAATAGACTAATTTCTTTGATAGAGGACATTACATGACATCATAACCTTGACTCTGTTGTCTGTTTATTAGCAATCACTGTTATGCAGGTCTACAAAAATAAATAAGAAGTAGGGCAAAAGAAACACAAATCGTACAGTTAGAAGAGACAAAGAGCACCAAGAAATGATGTTGAAACCAAGGTCTGTGCTGAAAAGGATGAGAAGATTAAGGAGAAGTATGGTCTACCTGGAATAAATGGGGATGGGAGGTACTCTCAAGGCAAGGTACTCTCAAAGCTTCTAACTTGTGAAATGAAAAGGTCCAAAAAGCTTCCTGCTCCCATAAAGCAACAGCAAATAATAGCAACTTCAGCTTTGATTCAAGAGGACAAGGGTCCATCTCAAACTGGAAGCCAAACTAGGCAGCGATCCACATGGTGCTGGTTTTAGGTTAGAGTCATAAAGGATACATAAGTGAAGAGATGGTAGAATATTTCTCTATAGTTTCAGAGAGCCACTGAGGTCAGCTATGTGTCTAGGAGTACCTGCATAGAGGCACCAAGAGGACATTGGATAAATATGTAGAAGTGAAGCCTGGATTGTATTGAAGACCCCAAAACGTTGGAGATGCCAAAGTCATGGGATATTGTCGTAGAATATTAAAGATGTGTTACATTGTATGCTGTGGAGTATTTGTTTAATGATGCAAAGAGGTGTTGTATTCTTTCATGTTGCATTTGTTTAACTCTGTGAAACTGTGCTGCTTTGCCTGCTTAAAACACCTCATTGGTCTAATAAAGGGCTGAACGGCCAATAGGTAGGCAGGAAACGGGTAGGTGGGGCTGGCCGGCAGAGAAAATAAATAGAGAAGAGAGAGCGGCAAGAAAAGGAGGCGAATGCCAGGGACAAACCACCCAGCCAAAAGCCAGACACAGAATAAGAAGGAAAGAAAAGATATATAGAAATAGAGAAAGATAAAAGTCCAGATGTGAAAGGTAAATGGGATAATTTAAATTAAGAAAAGCTGGCTAAAAAAAAAGTCAATCTAAGGCCAGGCATTCATAAGTAAGAATAAGACTCTGTGTGATTAATTGGGGGCTGGATGGTAGGCCCCCAAAGAGCAAAGAGTAAAGAGTTTAAAAACAACTACAGGATATCTGCCAAGGGAGCCACACAGAGGGAACTGAACCAGACTGGGGGTGATATCTTTCAGAAAGTGAGACTGAAGAGGCAGAGCCATCTAAGCCCCTGTGTGGCAAACATGGAGCTGAAGAATTTTGTGTTTTCCCTGTTTGATTTCAATCTTGTTTTGGTCCCTTATTTCTTCACTACGACTGCATCCCCCATTTCTAATACTAATGTATATTCTGTTCCACTATATATTGAAAATATTTAATTTGGTTTTTTTACTTTATAGGAGATTACAATTAAGAGATTGAGAGACTTTGAACTGTGGGTTTTTAAAGAGTAATGAGATTGAAAGACTATGGGGACTTTTGAATTTATATTGAGTACATTTACACTATTATTTAGCCCCAGGAATATAAGGGTTGGTGAGTGGAATACAGTAATTTGAATAAGATGCCCTCCATAGTCTGTACGGTCCCTAGTTTGTGGTACTGTTTATGAAGGTCTAGGAGATATGTGTGTCGTCTTGCTAGAGGAAGTATGTCAATGGCTTTGAAGTTTTAAAAAATGTGCACTAGTCCCAATTTGCTATTTTCCCACTTATGGTTCAACATATGAGCCCTTAGCTTGTTCCTTCAGCCATCATTTCTTCCACCACGATTCCCTGTTGTCATGCTTTCCAACTGTGATGCTCAAAGACTCTGGACCACTGGAACTGAGTGCCAGCTAAACCCTTCTTTCTATAGGCTGTTTTGGTTATGGTGTTTCATCACAATAGACGAGTGTATTTCATTCAAACCACCAGAACATCCCTACATTTTGTTCTGATTCTTCCAGAATGCTGGTAAGAGTGGAAAGAAAATACCCACCGATTCTGTGATCACAGATGTGGAACACTCATTTGAGTCTGTTCTCACCTGTTCTGAAAGTTTCCTACACATACAAACTACGGTTCTTGTCTTAGAAAGTGCAGGTTGAAAGGGGAATATGTACACCCTGCTCTCTAAGGGCATCCTTCATCAACCCCATCAGCTGAGGAGCCTATAAATAAATTATACCACGGCCCACCATAACAACTCCCATATGCCCTAAACACACTTCCGTGGAAGGAAAATGTACACCATTCAAGTGAATTCACACCATCTGCCACATGGTTTTCAGTGAACAACACCATTTGCAAGGACAGCAAGCCGTCGCTTCAACTTATTCATCCAGTGTTTGCAAGCAAGGCAAAAGCATGGCCCTGTGTTGTCTGATGAAAGACAGATGCCTTTGAAACCCAGGGACCGATTTTTGCTTAGCCAATGGAGTGAGACTGCTTTCAGTTCTCTGGACCAGCTTAAGAAGGCAAGGGTCCCACCAGGATGTCAGCAGCTGCCTTCAGGAAGCTCCTGGGAAGTCAAGCTGCACTCTGCCATAGCTCTGCTGTCCAAATGGCACTGAAACGGGCCTGTGATTTACACAGATTTATATAAGATCGAAGGCACTTTATGAAATCTGTTTCTCCAATTACATTTCCTAAGAATTACTAGGGATTAGAATGTCACTATTTTTTGGACACTGCCACAGAGTGTTCTGTAAACAGTTTATGCAAAAATAAAGGAGAGGGGATGGTCAGTTGCCAGTTTGTGTGAACTTTCTCACACAGAGGCTCACTATGGCCGATTTCTTCTGTTTTATGTACCAACTGCCTGCAGCCAGCTGGACAGCAGTCACCCTGACTCGTTGGTACTTCCAGAACAGTTAAAAGTAAGCCCTAATAAAAGGCTTCCATTCTATTCTCTCTCTCCTTTGGGATTAAGAGAATTCCCCACAGAAAGTTGGCATGTTTTACAAAACCCATAGGTCCTGAGGATGATATTTTAATGTCTCAAGCCCAATGCACAATAAATGTCTTTTATTACAAGTTAAAAAAATTTCTGAGATACACTCACCTTTGAAGTCTCTCCAGTAGGCAGATTTCCCCCTTCTACTCAAAACTATGCGCATTGGTTTTAATCTCTATTAGCTTTAATGCTAAATTAGAATTTAAATACTTCCAGAATATTATTTGTTTATTGTGTGTGTGCATAATTTTGTCAAAATTTGTGATGCGCATAATGTCATCTTCCTAGTCATGAAGACTTAAGAGCCAAGCCTTGTGGTTGAAGTGCTGGAAGGATGTTGGAAAGTACAGATCTTAAACATACTGTAATGCATGAGAGAGTTCAAACTACACATTATTGCAAATTGCTATTTTTCTGATTCAGCTTAATCACACATAAATTTAAAAGAAGCCACTAATAATCTTAGTACATTTTTTAAAAAATCCTTACTGATGACCAAATCTATATTTCCAGTTCTTACCAAAGTCAGATTTTCTGCTCCCAGGAAGAATGGGTATACCTTGTTGACTGTTGAGCATTAGGAAAAGATTGAGCAGTAAGTCTGCGGACCTGTGCAGTCAGGTGTGTGTCCCTGTGTGGTTCAAGTGTTCCTGAGAGCCAGGGACAAATCTCTTTGAAGACTGACTCCTGCGGAGGGCGCAAAGCATCGAGTGGCCAGAGGCAGTCTCCTGTGTGTCTGGTGAGCACTGAAGTCTAAGGATAACTCTCCTCCCAGGGTTTTCCGAATGGAGTGGAGGGTCCTCCAGACTTCCGCGTGTTTGGTACTCAGAAGACATTAGATAAAGTACCTACCAAAGTGATCAATAGATGGATGGTTTCTGCCCTCTAGGAATGGTCTGACCTACATTCAAGTTCAACATTCTTTGATGTTTATTGAAAACAAAATAATTGAAAAAGTTTAAAACCAAGATGTATGATTATATATTATAGTTTCATTGTATGTAATAAGATACACAGAAAATAAGTACATGCACACTTCTACAGGAGTCCAAAACCAGAGCAGTACTAGGAGGCCGGAGACCAGAGCAGAAACTACTGTATTTTCAATTCATGTGTATTATTTGTATTCTTTGTTTTCCTTCTGTGTATAATTTATACATTTATTTTTGAAAATAAATTAGATTTGTGATTTATTTATCATGAATAAATTTATAATCTGAAAAAGTTTAATCTTAGAAACTGAACAAGGTGTGTTAGAAACAGGTGTGCCCTTTAATGAAATAATAATATGTGAGTATCAAGATTTTATTCTTATAAGAAAAGATAGATAGGTAGGTAGGTAGATAGACAGACTGACAGACAGACAGACAGACATACAGACAGACAGACAGACAGACATATAATTTGTGTGTGAGAGTGATGACCATATAAAATGAATTTGGGTTTTTAAGGTTTTTTTTTTTAATGTGTCTAGGTGATTTGCCTGCATGCATGTATGTCTGGGCAGCATGTGCATGCAGTGACCTTAGAAGCCAGAGGAGGATGCTGGGTCTCCAGGACTGGAGTTATGGTTCGTTGTTAGTCACATGTGAGTTCTGGTGTTTGAACCCAGGTCCCTTGGCAGAGCATCAGTACTCTTAACAACCAAGCCATTTCCTCAGCCAATAAGAAATGAGTTTCTGTCAAAAGTTACCCCACAGGTTATGATGACTGTTACACAGCCCTGGAGCATTAGACCTTTTTATTTTCAGTAAATATGAATTGATGATCAGAGATATTTACATAAGAAAAATATAGTGTTATGCTTTATGCATATCAAACAACCTCAATTCATTCTCCATCATTTAAGTGATTAAAAATTTTGTATGAGAATTAGCAAAAACATACATATGTTCTTAAAACATAAGCACAAATATTCTAACCAGCCCTAGTTTTCCCAGATACCCCAAATTCTCCTTTTCCTTTTAAAATCATAAGCAAGGGAGAACGTCCCATCCAGTTTGGAGTCAGTGCCTCCGTGGGGATGACCATGAGGCAGAGGCTTGTGGGACTGTCTGGCAAGGAGCCTTGGGTCTTCTCTCTACCTCCTTGCCGTTGACACGCCCCCAAGAAAGGAAAGCTCAGCAGACATGGGGAAGGAGTTTTCTACCATTGACCCTTCATTCTAACCTTTGGGACCTGGGGGACTTTACCCAAATGTCACAAAGTAGACTCAGTTTCCCTTTGACTCCCACAACACTCATTTGGTTCTGGGAGGTTTCCATTTTTAATTGAACTGAATCTGAGTCTCAGCCCCACGTAGAGCAGCAAGCCCTTGCATGGTAGAGGCTGCCTTGGCAGACTTGCCTGGACTTTCACTTCCCACCCAGATTCCTAAGCACAAACCCATGGGAGATTGCATCAGATTTGCCGAGGGAGACCAAGTAGACATCTGAAATCCCCGCGGTGACACAGAACACCCAACAGCCTTGGTCGTGTTGTCTCACATTGCTAAATTTAGATATAGTCTGAACAGAGGTGAAAGAGAAATGCAAGATCGATCCAGGAGCCCAGAAAACTTGCCCGGGCCAGTTACTCTTCATTTCTGTTGTAATGCAGAAAGAAGACAGCGAATTCCAGCCCCAGCTAGTTGTGACAGAGTTCTTGTTTCCCTGAAGTTACTCTGGAGAAGGAAGTGCCTTCTAGGTGCTTCAGGCTGATGTCTGCCAAGCCCACACATGATGGGAGCTGAAAGCGAGCCCTAATTAGCACCCAGAAGCACAAGCCAGCTCCCGGCAGCTGAGTATTGACAGTATCTTGCTGATGATAGGAGGGCATCTAGCCAGCATGCACACACCTGAGCCCTGGAGACGGAAGTGTCAATAGAATCATTAATAATACTGAGGACAGTGTATATGCTGTTAACGAAATACCTTGCACCTGTGTACACATGCGTCAGATGGACCTTGAATTTTATGTTGGAAAAATTGTACTTAGTATATGTTACTAAGATCTACAAAAAATTTAATGGCCTTAATGGTTAATATTAGCCATTTAGACAATTTAAAAAGATTTCATAAATTCTTTTTCCCAGACAAAGATAGAAAACAAAACAAAACAAAAACCTATGTAGGTCTTTTTTTTTTTTTCAAATCTTTTCAAACACTTTTCTTTGGAGTCTTTCCTTTCCTTCTGCACTTGAAAGCCACATTCTAAGTGAGATCCACTTAAGGCTTCTCGCAAATTGACACTTCCCCTACTGATGAGATGACAGCTGATACCTCAGAAAGGTGAAAAGAAGCACAGACAAGGATTGGGCTACGCCTGACAGGAAGACATTGATGGAATCTGAGAAAGCTGTAGTAGATGGGGAGACTCAAGTTGTCTGAAGAGGAAGGTATGCAGGAGCTCTCACAGCAGAAAGCACCAAGTGCTTTGATAAGGATACAGGTTACTAGGTTCCATTTTCGTCTGTCATTCATGAAGATGCTGTCTCTAACAGAGGATGCATGCCCTGAAACTGGCAGTTTCACATTCCAGAATTCAAAATGCCCTTCTGATTTAATCTCCAACAAAGCATTGAAGAGTCGACAAAAACTAAGAAAGAGAAGAAAAACACACACAAATAGAAGAAAAAGTAATAACAATTACATAAGGAAGCAAAATAGAGAGGTATAGAGAATTGTAATGATATATTGGGTGTGGTTATATGCCTGCATATTCATGTATTTGTGTTGATGACCAAATACTTAAAGCAAAGCATATCCTTTTCCAGCATGGGATTTCCCAAATTCTCCATTGTTCTGATTTGTCTTCTGACCCCCAGAACCACTGTTAACCAGTGTTTGGGAGCTCGCTTGTACTTCTAGGGCTTCAGCCATACACTGAAAATGAGGAAGAAACAAATAAATTGGTGGAAACAGTTTTAAAGTGAACTTTCCAGCTTGTAAAAAAAATGCTATAATTCAATACATCAATTAAAGGAAAGCATTGCCCAGGTAGAACACACACAGACACACATTCATAGACAAAGACAGACAGACAGACACACAAGTGGAAGAGAAGCGTTAGGCAAGTTTGTTCTTTTTCCAACAAGAAATGAGTTATTCATTGGTTCCTAACCTGTGTACATCATAGGACATAAATTTAAAATAGTATTTATCTTTCAGCAGCAACAACAAAAGCCCCTCAAGTCTCGCTTTGCCTCTGTATTCCTTTGAGCCTCCTAACAGACTGAACCAGGTGTCTATTCAGATGAGCCCATGTGAGGAACTGACGAGGAACAACAACCATTTTTCTAATTTGCACAATTAATGGCCATAACTGCTCCTCATGCATAAAGCCCTTTCCCTTTTGACATGAGCATGTAGATAATATATGATGATGATGAAGATGATGAAGATAGATAGATAGACAGACAGACAGAAAGAAACGTTCAAATCTTCTGTAGATTTGCTGATGGGCCAAGGTGTTGCATACAGCCTTAGAATGGAGGCTCTAGAAGAACACTATAGCAAGGATTACAATCTCCAATATGTGCAAAGCTGGAGAAATATTTTACTGACTGAAATAGGCCAGATCTAAAAAGATTAGAACACTATCTCACTTAGATATGAAAGCTTAGAATAATGGCGTAAACTGCAGGATCCAAGATTGGATAAACAGGTGACAGTCAAGGGTACAAAGCTGCACTGTGAAGGGTCAGTAGGAGGCTGGTAGGGCTGGCTCCACCCCTCACCAAGGGGGTGGAGAATTGGAGCCTGCCCTGACCCTCACCTGAGGGGGACAGTCCCAGTGGAGGCCCAGACTGACCAACTCATCTACCACCCAGTACCACATTCAGAGCCTTGAGTTTACCCATCCCAGCATCAGCCCAATCTATGACCTGCTGGAGTGCATTAAGGGGGCTGGTCCTGAAGAACCATAATCACAGGACCTCCATGACTCATGGCAACCACAGGCTATCTGAGAGGAGGGTCCAGGACTGACGGTGTACCAGAAGCCAGAGGCCTTGAACCTGACCAACAACACATTGCAATGTTTGCAAGTAAAGCTGTTTGAGCAAAATGGTGCACTGTGTGATGCACAGCAGCCCCCAAGGCCACGAAGACAAACAAATGTGACATGGAGAGGCTGAAAAGATGGAGGAGTGAAGTGTTTTGGTTTTTGTTGTTGTTTTGTTAATTTTTTAACTTTCTTTTTTTGGAGGAAGAAGCTATAGGGGTGGAGGGCAGATGTAGGAGGACTGGGAAATGAATGGGATTGGGGTGTATGTTGTACAATTCCCAAAGAATTTTTTTCTTATGAAAATTATGTTAAAAAGAAGTAATAATAATAACATGTTCTAAACATAAAACTTATTGAATAGATTTTAGGTACTCCTACTACAAGCACATAGTCAAAGGCAAATGTCAAATGAGAATATGTCACTTGTCTAGATGGTAGTCATTTCAGTCACAGGATCATAAGCATCCGGGAATTAATTGGGCTTATATGATGACTATTCCACTTTCCTATGAAACAAATCCCATCTCACAAGGCTTGATTCTTCAGTGACTTCCCTCTTTCCTGTTGGAATCTATTGCACCTGCCATCCAGAAGGCAAAAAGTGGAGTGTTCCAGAAGGGTTTCACAGATAACAATAAATGTAACTCTAAAATGTTATGTTCAGTGTTATATATATGCATTCTATCTAACTTGCAGTTTACTGTATTGGAGGTTGCCTTAACCACATTTCACTGGGTCCCCTTTATGTACAAAAAATTATTCTCTAATGTTATTTAATTAATGTTAAATTAAATTGGGCTTAAATACTTGTTCAGTGGGCATCTCAGTTACACATACAGTAAAGAAGTATCCTGGCTCTCATGTGAGTACAACAGTCAGTTCTAAGATCCTGGAAAAGAAATCCGTGATTCACGGTAGAGCAATGCACTGCTTTCTAGTAAGAAATTCCTTGGAGTTGTGTCTATGGCTTAATAGAAGACAAATTTTATAAGAACATTTTGCTCAACCAAAATTCCCTTCATAACTTTCAGAAATTGAGTTTGCACAAGAATATCTGAATAGCATAGACATTACTGAAGGAGAGCCAAACCCAGTACAGTCATCAGACCCAAGTTTCCAGCTCTCCAAACAGGGAATTCAAAGCTGAGGCTGAGAGGCCACTGCCAGCAGTCCTCTACTGTTGCGTTCAGGGGCTGTTTATTTTCCTTCCCAGGGCCCATCACATGGTACATCCTGGGAATCGATCAGCATTACCAGAATATTTTTAATAACATTGGATTCCTGGGATGCTTTATGTCGCATGACTAAGCAGCAGCCTGAAAAAACATAGGTGCTGTGGATCAGATTCCCAGACTTTACCCTAAGGTGCTGTGAATGCTTAGGTCAATCGTATGTTGTATCTGTGCCTGTTTCCTAACTATAAAACAGAACGGAGCTAATCCACAGCATAAAGCTCTAGGGCAGGAATGGTGGCCAGTAGGAAGTGCTACTGGATTATCACAGTGTTGGATTTAAGGGAGTAAAATATTTGAAGAGCTAGTTCTAGTATTTTCAGACTTCTATTTAGGAAATAAGGTACTGATAAATGTGAGAAATTAGTCATTGAAAGAGTCTAGAAACATAGAGCAAACTCTGCTGTCATCACTGTCTTTATTGTTGTTGTTGGCTTGAAGTAGAAGGAATCGCTGGGATTAGGAATCCATCCACTTCTAATAAACAACGAACTCTGGATCTTTGTCCAAGAGCATCATTAATTTCACACCAAAGATTCTGGTGACATTTGGTGCCTTCAATACTAAGGAATATGGGTATTTAGGGATTCCATATAATTGATAAATAAAGTAGGAAATAAGACCAAGAACCAATTTTCATCTCTCAGTGTTCCAAATGTATTGACAAAGCTACACACCTGTATCCCACACCAGGTCTCTAGAAATGCATTATCTGTGGACCCTAGGGGGAAATGGGGACATTTCCTCAGATACATCTTCATGTTCAAGCTCTGCGACCTACCCAAGGTGGTTGAATTCCTGTAATTCTCTATAAAACAAGACACAAGGCTGGTAAGACAGCTCAGTGAGCTAAAACCTTTGCCTCACAGTCCTAGCCACCAATCCCTGGAACCCACATGAAGGTGAATGGATAAAACCAGCTCCACAAAGTTGTCCTTTGACCTCCGCACGTGCACACACTCTGGCACACAAGCTCTCTCCACCATCAAACATATCATGTTTACATGAACAGTAATAGGAAAGACAAACATTTTAAGTAACTAAAACATGAAACCACAGCATCATATTCATAAACTAGCTTGGTCTTCAGTGGTAGTCCTTACACAGTAGGCAAGAAAGATGGACTCCTGGGGGACAATTTCCCCTGGCTCCCCTCCTTCCTAAGACTGGATTAGCTACCTTTTGCTGTACACCAGGCACTCTTGCTTATTTGTCTCCTGATCTGTGTCTAATTGTTGCGTAATTTTGTACATAAATTGTTTCCCCTTACTGAACTGGGAGGCTAACACCTAAAGGCAGTTCTCTATGGGTCTACAAAGCCTAATATATTTCCCTTTTTCTTTTCCCTCCTCTTTGATTAAATTATAATCTATGGGGTTTTTTTTCTCAATCTAACACTTTTTTGTTTGTTTGTTTGGTTGGTTGGTTGCTTGGTTTTTCAAGACAGGGTTTCCCTGTGTGGCCCTGGCTGTCTTGGAACGCAATCTGGACCTACTGCCTTCCTGAGTGGGGAGCTGCCATCACTGCCCTGCCCATCGAACACACTTTGTTGTTGTTGTTTGTTTGAGCACTTACTTGGTACTGGCTGCTTAACTGTCCTTTATAATCTATATAATTTCACTACCCATTTTGAAAATAAAGAAAGAGGGAGTTAGTCACCTTGCTCATGTTCAGTGAGTCAAACAAAACGAGGGAAAAATAGAGGAAATCAGGGTTTAAGTTTCTCCAACTAGATCTGACAGCAGAGTCATTGCTTGCCTACTTGCAATGTATTTCCCAGGCCTAGGTTGTTACATAGAAAGCAGTGGAAATAAAAATGGCATTTAAGGGAAGGTATGCAGAGGTGCATAGTCTCAGAAGAGCTAGGTGAGAATTTGAGGACGATGCTATACGAGGTTTAGGGTTATAAGGCAAGTGATCATCTCATGTGCTGAGTGCATTCCTCAAGCCTTTAAATGACCGAGGCATATCAGGTCAGCACTGAAAAGCAGAGGTCACCTAAGACAGGTTCTAAATTAAGAAATGAAGCAAAGGCGTTTTAAAAGTGCACTGTGTGCTTCTCAACAATGGAAATTGAAAACATGGAGGGCGGGGACACAACTCAAGACTGAGAGCCAGAACAGAGTTTCAGGGACTAGGCTTAGAAATAAAAAAAAAAAATGTTGGACAGTGGTGGCACATGCCTTTAATTCCAGCACTTGGGAGGCAAAGGCAGGCAGATCTTTGTGAGTTTGAGGCTAGCCTGGTCTACATAGTGAGTTCCAGGACAGTCAGGAATACACAATAGTGAAGCCCTGCCTCGGAAAAAAAAAAAAGAAAGACAGAAAAGAAAAGAAAGAAAGGAAGGAAGGAAGGAAGAAAAGGAAAGAAAAGCCAAGAGGGTTGATTTATGAGCCATCTCACTAGTCCTTTAATGTCTCTCTCAATCAAGATATCTCTTTCCTTTCTCTCCCTCACTGCCCATCCCCCTTCTTGAGCATCCAGTTCCCTCATGTTCTCCTCCTCCCTCCCATTCTACCCCCACCCCTGCTAATTTCTCAGGAAGTCTTGTCTGTTTCCCCTTCCCAGGGGGATCCATGTATGTCTCTCTTATGGTTCTCATTGTTACCTAGCTTCTCTGGGATTGTGGACTATAGGGTGGCTGTCCTTTGCTTTATGTCCAGTATCCACTTATGAGTGAGTATATACCATGCTTGTCTATATGGGTCTGGGTTAACTCACTCAGGATAGTTTTTTTCTAGTTCCATCCATTTCCATGCAAATTTCAAGATGCCATTTTGTTTTTAACCACTGAGTAGTACTCGATTGTATAAATGTACCACATTATCTTAATCCCTTCTTCAGTTGAGTGGTATCTAGGTTGTTTCCAGGTTCTGGCTATTACAAATAATACTGCTATGAACACAGTTGAGCAGATGTCCTTGTGGTATGAGTGTGCTTCCTTTGGGTATATGACCAAGAGTGGTATTGCTGGATCCTGAGGTAGAATGAGTCCCAATTTTCTGGGAAACTGCCACACAGATTTCCAAAGTGGCTGTACAGGTTTGCACCCATCAGCAATGGAGCTAGGGAAATTCCCAGGAATCCACAAGGATGGCCCCAGATAAGACTCTAAGCAACAATGGAGGGGACACCTAAACTGGCCTTCCCCTGTAATCAGTTGGACGACTCTCTGGATTGTTGTCATAGAATCTTCAATCAGGAACTGATGGAAGCAGATACAGAGATCTGCAGCTAAGCACTGGGCCGAGCTACCAGAGACTAGCCTAAGAGAGGGAGGAGCGATAATATGAGCAAAGTGGTCAAGACCACGATGGTGATACCCACAGAAACAGCTGGCCTGAGCTAGTGAGAGCTCACTGACTCTGGACTGATAGCAGGGAACCTGCAAAAGTCTAAACTAAGCTCACTGAATGTGGGGGACCATTGTGAGGCTTGGGCAGTCTGTGGGGCCACTGGCAGTGCGACCAGGATTTATCCCAAGTACTTGGACTGGCATCTAGGAGAATATTCTATTTGGAGAGATAGATACCTTGCTTGTTCAGCCTAGATTTAGGGGAGAGGGTGTTGGTCTTGCCTCAAAGTGAAGTGTCAGATTTTGTTAAGTCCCCACAAAAAGCCTTACCATTTCTGAGGAATGGATGGGGGAACAGGGTGAAAGGAAGGGCGGGGCGGGAGGAAAGGAGGAAGTGGGAATAGGGATAGTTATGTAAAATGAGAAAAGATTGTATTAAAAATTCTTAATAAAAAGAAAAAAAACAAAAAAAAGAGAGATTGATCTCTACAGCTGAAAAGAGAACTCAAGATGTCAGAGAATAGGGATCAATTGATGTTTGGCAGCAAAGTAGGGGGGAAAAGTCTTAGGAAAATGCCAAAGATTTCATCGGGGTAAGTGTAGACAGTGTGAAGCTCAGGAGTGCCAGATGGCATTTTCTAAGGCACTTGGTATTAGAATAGATTCTGATACAGGCAGAGGGAAAGCCATCTACAGACTCTTATTTGAAGATTGGTAACTGGCCCTGAGGCTGTACCCAAGCTGCCTCATCTTCATGGAGACACCCAGGGTGCCTCCTCCCTCCAGGTTATTTTTGTTTGTTTGTTTTCTGTTCTGTTGTCTCCTTGAGACTCTGGTAATATACTAGTTCAATAAACAAAAACCTTTGGTATCTCCTTTAGAAAATCCACTTGTCATGTCTTTTTCCCAAAACACATTCCTTTATAAGACCACTCATTCTTTCTGCTACATTTTGCTAACAGAGAAAGGATTCGGATATTCTCCAGGCTAAAGGACTACAAGCAGAAAGCATCTCAAGCTGTCTGGGTCATTTGGAAGAAAGTACTGAGAAAAGCTTATTTTCGCTAGTGTTAATAATAGATAGGCACCTTTTTCAAGATGCTAAAGGCAGAGCATTTGCACCTCTCCTTCATGAACAAAGGTCTCCTGTATGTGTGTCCTTCCTCATTCACTTCCTCTGTTGTCTCCATCCACCTCCTCGCCAGCCCCGGCAGCCTAACCACCACCTCTATGTATTCTTCCACACCGCGCCATGTGCTCTGAATAAAAGCCCATTGTCCATCTGACAGTCGTTCCTCTTTCTTCTTTGTTCCTCCAGATGAGTCACATCCCTCGGAAGTCCATCTTCCTTTGGAGTATCTTTCTTTATGAATCTCTTTCCGATCCTGACATGATGAAGGGATTCACAACAACGCCACATTTCCCTGACTGTTTGTGTCATGTAAACACTGCCAGAAAGCTTCCTCTCTGAATGCCCCGTCCTTTTCCTTTTGGGACGCCTGTTTTGGAGAAAGGGCTGTTATGAGTTAAAGACACAGAGATGGTTTGGGATCTTTCCCTGTGTCCTTCCTAGATGCTTATTCGGTTCTTAAGCATCATGTAGGATGTGGCTGGCTTTGCCTTTTGTAAAACGGTGGTATATTTTTGAAAAATAAAAGCACACTTTTAAAATGTATTGAATAATTAGAAATTCACCACATTTTGGAAGCTACATGCAGCGAGGAAGACCTAGCCTACATCTTTCTGTCATGGGCAGGAGGCAGACCTGCTGCAAATGTCCACATGAATGCAGGGATTTTCTCACTGCCATTAAGACTACCATCTCTAGAATAAGGCAGATTTAGGCCTGGGGCCTAACTTCAACACTTCCTGACAGGTTGATCCAGCAATGCTTCAGATTCTATGTCCACAGTGAGAATAACAAAGTGACTTGCACCCTTGTTGGGACATGTAGGTGAGATAATTCTTAGCATAGTACCTGCTTGCATCCGTGACTTTGACAACTGTGATTACTACAGGCCGGAAAGGTATCTGGTAGACAGGTAGGTGGGGAGTCTGAGGGCAGTTCAGAGTTCAACACAAACTGTTAGGCACTGAAGACGTGGAAGTGCTTTCTTATACAGTAGGAAATCAACTAATCAATCAGCCCAGAGGAACCAGGGAGTCAGGGGTATTCAGAACCTGAGGCATGGTTTGTAAAAGCAAAAGTTTATATATCAAAAAGAGGAGTCTTGATTTTGGCTGGATTTGTCTTAGGTATGCTTTGGAATGCAGTTTGTTTCATGTGCTACAGCGTATGTGGATTCTTCCTGCTTGGGAAGGGCTGCTGGGTCCCTCCTGTGGGCTGAGAGACATGATTCCTTAGCAGTCTAGCAGACAAGTTATCCTTTACACATGGCAAACATAAAACAATCATAATGTGAACAGCTCCAAGAGGGCAATTTGAATTTACCCCCAAATTGCTTATTCAAATGGCTCATTCCCCTGACCTGGCGTTCATGGGGTTCAGTGTTCCACTTTACATAGCAGTCTCCAGAGCTCACTTTTATGCTGTTGTCTGGGCAATGCTCTGCAGATTCCTCTGCAGGAGCTTGCTGTCATCTGACCCCCAGCTCCAAAGTCGCCCCTTTATATTATCTTCAGCTTTGTTTCATTCATACCATTTTTCACTGAGAAAAGTATATTTATTTTGATTAGTGTGTCAAAAAACGTATTTTAAAATATTTGTTTAGTATACAAAATTTTTAACAAGTTAGTTTGGGTGAGAAATGAATATCAAGTTTTACAGCATTTCTCCTCTTCTTTATATTGAAATGTAGTTAAATCAACGATCACTTCATTCGCTATTACACCTGGAAAAGCAAACTGACTTATGGTAAGTTAATACATTAAATGCAATCTTTTTTACTGTAAAGCAAAAAGATTTGAGGACTTTTGCCATATAGATGTTGTATCTAATGTCCTAAATGTATGCAGTTCTTCTACTCACCAGTGCTTGGGGTCTTAAAGCTAATCTGTTCATTGTTATTATTGTTATTCATTATCTCCTACCAGACTTTTCCTGGATAAATTGGTCACTTAATAAACATTCTGCATTGACCAACAAAACCTGAACCACAAATTCATAATGACTCAGTTTTGTTTTTCATGTAAGTATTGGCGATATTTGAGGAATTGTCAACTCGACTCTTCTAGCAAAAGAGAAATGATTGTTACTTCTAATTAACAGGCAATACTGAAACAGATCCATGGAACAGGCAAGGCCAAGATTAGGGCAGGGAACAGGAGGAGCATCTCCTGCCAAAGCAGCTAGGTTGTTTCTCCGAAGCCACACATCTAAAAGAGAGGTTGCCGGGCACCCTCTTCGGTGTCAAGCAGAAAGCTTGTTTGCAGGAAGTGGCTAGTGGAATTTCCCAACTGCAGACAGATAATCTGGAAGGTGGGGCAAATAGAAAACAGCTAATAGCCTCTGGGTTATGACAGAGCTATCTGAAAACCAGGACATTCTTCAGAAGTTTTGGGGGACAAGGGGGACAGCAGTCACGGAGTGAGCCGCTACCAGGAGCTTCACCTTCCCCAGTGAGGGAGAAGAGCACCTGGCAATGGTAATACTGCCCAAAGAAGCCTGAGTCCTAAAGCCTTGCCGTGCTGGAAGAAAGTGTCTGCCCAAGACAAAAAGTGTCTGCTTTAAAGAATGGGTCAAAGGTGTCTGCAGCAATAGGAAGAAGACATCTATCCTGTCTAGTTCTCACGTCACTCCTTCTCAAGCTGAACTGTGGAGGAGCAGCTGGCAACCTTGGTACACTTTCCTTGTGGGTAGGAGATGAAAAGCTAAACATTTATCTTCGAGTTCAAAAAGAGGCTTCCCATACAGGAGGTGCTACAGGTCCCTTGGGTTCACCATGTCTTCAGCTTCCAAGCAGCGGCTGAGGATGGTCAGAGTTGGGGGTGGCAGGGGGGACCTAAGTTCATGGAGCAGCCATCTTCTGGGGAGGAAGCCTGCTGGAAGGGCTTGTAAATACTGAAAAGCTGAAGCAGAAAAACTCAAATGATGTTTTGGTCAAAACTTGAAGAATAAAAAGAAAAGGAAAAAAGAAAAAAGCACGCCTGTTTTTCCTCCCCTCTGTGAGACTGNACCTAAGTTCATGGAGCAGCCATCTTCTGGGGAGGAAGCCTGCTGGAAGGGCTTGTAAATACTGAAAAGCTGAAGCAGAAAAACTCAAATGATGTTTTGGTCAAAACTTGAAGAATAAAAAGAAAAGGAAAAAAGAAAAAAGCACGCCTGTTTTTCCTCCCCTCTGTGAGACTGTAATTAAACTGTTTCTGAGTCATCAGGATTCCAGGCCACAGATCTCCTTCCCATTCGTATTATTTGTACAAGTTAGGAAAGAAGAAAGTACAAGTTAGGAGAGCAGACATCCACCCATGTGGCAAGCCTCCTGGAGTTAGAAGATGGCTTACGATGTCTCTGGTTAACTGTAGTTGGAGTTCAGATGGCATTAGTAGGGGGAGATCTTCAAATGCCCTCTCTAGCTCGAGGGTGCCAAGTCCCTCCGGAGCTTCCTCCCAGTGGGCTCGCTTCTGCTTCTGCCTCTGAATTTCCTCTTGGTCTTTTTCTCCACTGGTGTAAGTTCACTGGAGGGAGAATTATTTCACTCAAGAGTAGAGGCCTAAAAGACTTCCTTGGGTAACTATTTGTGTGAAGAAGAAGCCTTGTCCTTGCTGGCTTTGGCTCTAAGCTCCTGCTTGGCATTTTCAAGGCGGGCTTCCTGGCACTTCCTTTCGACCCCAGATAGGTGAGGCAGGCATGTGTTCAAGTGAGACCCGACCCCACTGAGTTGCTCGAGCCCATACCGGTTCATGCTCTCCTGAGTCCTCCGTGTCTCTTTCTGTCTTCCCATCTTCCCTAATCCCATGACCTTTGTGCTTCTTGAGCCTTTGCGTTTCTCCCCAAACACAGCTCCACCCATTGCCTCAGCAAACCTCTCTGAGTGAGTGTCATTCAACAGACAGTGGAAACAAATGGCCTCAACTTTCCTCCCTCATTTTCTCTACAAGAAACTGAACTGAAGAGCACCTCCAATTTATTGGACAGAAACTAAACCTATTTCAAAGAACCGCTAATGAGAAAGAAAAGATCTCTTTCTCTAAGACAATCTTTGATTTCTCCCCACTGAGAGGAATAGATCTGTCTTTTAAGAGCCTTCAGCTGTCTGACCATAGGACTCACTAGTATTTTACAAGATATACAAGAACCCCACGTCTTCAGTGTTGGAGATTCATACCACAGGAAAGACCAGCAGTGTCTTCCAGGGTAAGCCAAAGTGAGCTAAGTGTATTTGATCTACAGTTGTGCCTCACATCTGTTCCATCAAATTCATGCTTTTGTTGTTAGAGCCACCGAGGGCCTTTGTTGTATTTTCTATCTAGTAATGCATTCTTCTGCACATATGAACATGAGGTCTTTTGTTTCAATTTGTGACCCTTGATCTGAAACTTCCTACTCCTTGTATAGAATGGAGAAATAATTGGACAAAACTTGGCCAATCTTATAAAAGTCTACAGATGCCCCTTTAACAACAACAGTTCATAATGGTCTAAGAGAGGCTTTATGCTCTAACTTTCATCTCAGTATATGAGGTGGGTGGTGGGGGAGGGAGGAAGTGGATCAATGGCCAAAATTGAGTTTTGATCCCCACTCTCACCCGAGCCCTACCCACAGACACCATCTAAAGCAAGGCCATTTGTCAGCACTTCATCCGCGAGCATCATTATCAAAATTCCACAATTCACTTAGAGTATCAAAGGTTTGTTTTAATGGAAATAATTTATATGGCATCTTTTCTGGGAAGAATCAAGAAGGTCCATTTGCAGTCTTGACTTTGAATGTTGTGGTCTGAGTTCAGTTACATGCTTCAGAGTCAAAAGCCTGCTGCAGCCCACACTAAAATGGATGCTACAGATGTCACCCAGAACCCAGGGAGGCGCAGAACTTAAACTTAGGAAGGAAAGTGAAGAGGGCTGTTTTCCCTTCTGACATTTCTCTAACAACTGTGTCTAACCTGAAAATGTGGCTCCAATCCTTCTCAGAACTATTATTTTCTTTACAGCAAAGTTCTAAAAACTTGGTTTCTTTTGATTTCTCCCCCCCGGCAGGAAAATGACACATTTGGGGCCAAGGCATTAAAGTGTCTCTTGGGAGAAGGGGGCAGGGCTATTGCTTTCGAGCCTACAAACAGCTGCAGGTGCAAAAAATGTGCACACGAAAAGGGAGGTCTGGTAGAGGCCCTTTTAAAATGTGCCCTTTTAAGTTCAATAAATCTCTTTGCTCTCCTCTTTGTGAGCTGTGTGCGTCCCTCCCACGCTCAAATGCACATCCCAGTCTCCAATGTGGCCTCCAGAAGGAATCTTCATGTTTGTTGTGAAGTTTTCCGTAATTACATAATCAGCGAAGCCTGTGAGTTCGTATTGAGGTGGCTGAAAAAATGCAAGCCCAAGGATTACAGTAACATAATTAGGCTGCTTCCTGTAAGAGCCAAGCGACTGTTCCTGGGTTAGGCTTTGACTGGCTGCCCTCAGAGCCTTCCTCTTCCGCAACGAATCACAGCTCAGTGGGCCTCTCCGTTGGCCCACTGCTTCCAGGCATTTTTACGGCCTGTTTTTGTGCCTTCGATGAGCCCTCTACACACCCTCGACATCAGTTTGATTAAGGAGGCGAGAGCAGAGAAGCCAGAGGGCTGTGGTTTCTTGGATGCCTTTGTGTCTATGTGGTGACAGCGCTAGTACTTACTGTCTGGGCCGCAGTACCTTGACTCATCTGGCGGTGTCTAGAAGCCTCGAGTCCTGGCCTTGGGGTGTTGGTGGCAAGAAAAACCGAGAAGAAAGGATAGATCTTAGTCGAGTTTGTGGTGTGCAGTAGAATTTGGTGTCTGACGTGCATCATTAGTGCTAATTGAAGATGCTATGTTATAAATAACCCAGCCATAAAGAGCTGGTGGGCTCAAGTGGAACCAAACAGCTAATTGTCAGTAGTGCCAGCAGTGTGGGCTTGGTGGCCAGGGCCTGCCCCTGATCATTGAGCAGAGTTTGTGGGTACCCAAGTGGAAATATTCTGGAATTCTTTCCCCAGTTTTTGGAGATTCTGTTGTCCTGCTTTTAAGAACCTGTCAGATTCGTTCATCCCTTCTGATGGGTTTCCTCTCAGAGTTACTCAAGTTTCCTAAAACATTATTTTTGTCTATGCTCCCCAAGTGTTAAATAACATGAATGTGTTTCTTAAATACACATTTCTTTAATGTGAATATCTATCTTAGAAAGTAAAGTCAGTGCTGTGCTTTTGACTGACTCTCCTTTTGAAATTCTTTTTTTTCTTCTTTGTCAACTCCAAAAAATAGAGTCCTTGCTGATACTCAGTACATCTAAACTAACTGTGGGTATCTAAGTGATCATAGGAAATAAAAGGCTTCTTCTTTTGCTTTGTAAGTCGAAAGTTATTATGAGAAGCTCAGACTAGATTAGAATTCTCCACATTTTAGTTATCTCAAAATTATTTCAGTGTGTCCCTTATTAAAAATGATAAAAAGCTAAGTTGCTACAAATATGATTCAGGTTGAAAGGATACATACTCATGTCAAAGTATACAGACTAGAGTGGTGGCAGTCAAGACAATGAATAATGAAGACTTTTTTCTTTTTCTTGACCTTGTAAACTGGTGATATTTGTAGTTGCATATGTGTTCCACTAAAGAAGCCAATATCCTCAGTGTTCACAGTATAACCTTATGTTTGGAATGATCATAACTAACTCCCTACATTTATATGATTATAAATGGAACCTTAGTAGAAGAGAAACCCAAATGCTAATATTGTTATTTATATAACATGCCATAATAATATTGAATGCCATTACCAGAATGGTTTACCTTATTTTTATCTACAGCTATAACAAATTACATTAGCTGTGTCCTCAGTGTAGGGTCTTGCACAAAGCTACCAGCTGCAACTCAACTGAAGAGGAAGCTATTCTGAGCTTACCCCTCAGGCAAGATTCTCAGTTCCTTGGCAGTTACTAGACTGAGGACCTTAGTTACTTGCTGCTTTTTACAGCATTTTTTTTTCTGTTGGCCAACTTCAAATCCAGCTTGGCGCAGAGAAAATTGACTTGAGAAGAGGACAAGCAACATGGGGCCAATGGGCATTTTCTACCCTCTTCTTGGATGTATTACCCATCTCTCTTCATATTAACTCATTAGTAGTATAGCACCAGATAAAATCTCTGCTTCAAGGGAGAGAATTATACCTGTTCACAGACACTAGATGGTGGGGATGACTGGGAGTCATCCTCCATGCCAGCTGCTTATCTCCCACAGGGGTTCTCACTTCCTCCTCCTAATCACCTACAGGCTCTGGCTAAAATCAGAATCTGGGTGGAGAAAGAAGCAGTAAAAGGCCTTCGGAAAGAGCAGTAGCTCAGCTTTCTTCAAGATCCTAGACTGTTTAGTAGACAGTCTCGCTCAGTAGTTATGGTACTCCCTGAGTTATTACTCATTCCGCACACATGCAAACAATTCTACAGGTGCTGGAAAAGGCAAACCATCTGTGCCCAAATAGAGTGAAAAATCCCCTCGATATTTGTTATTATGTTACTCAAATTAGTTATGTCACTCTAGCTATTTATTGCTAAACAACACGTTGTCCAAAATTAGCAGCTTAAAATGAATGAACATTATTTTCATATACAGAGCTCTGTGAGTCAGAAATTCAGAAGTGGGTAACGGGGGTTCCTCTTGTTGGTGTCTCCCAAGAAGCTGTAGTGAAGATGTTGGCCAACAGTCATCACCTGAAGGCTTAGTTGAAGCTGGGTATCTACTTTGGTATAGATTCTGAGTTTCTATTTGGTGGCCACTCTCATATCCAGTGAGACAATGGTGAGTTTTTGTAGAGCTTCAGGTTCTTAGCACATGACCACATGAGGTTGTCTGCATGGCCTCATCACCTGGTATCTGGCCTTCCCCAGAAAATTAAGCTTAAGTTGGTTATGAGATGCACAGAAAATCTCTTGAATTTCAATAGCCATGCTTGCCTCGGTGTTTGCACACAGTGTAGGCACAAGATGGGGGAATTCCGCAGTACTAAGCACTACTGTGTCCTACCCCAAATGATTCAACAAAATTTTATCCTCTCAAAGGGAACATGAGACCCCACTGCAAGAGGTCAATACCCTTAAGGCAGAGAGGTAGAGTAACAGCAGATCAGCACTGTGGCAGAAATTCTGGAGAGTGGGCAGGAGACAAACAGGACACATTTTTGTGTGAATATCATCCACTATGAACGCAGAACCCGCAGTTGTGAAGCCTATGGATATAGACGGCTGATCGCGTTATTTCCCCTTTTATCCCGACTACTAATAAACTGTGAGCTACTGAAGACAGGGTAATTTATTTATTTACTTGACACCTCTTACCACTGTCCCGTCTTCCTTTATACTTTCAGACAATTCTCACACGTTCCTAAATATCTGTAGATCTGATTGCACCGTGAGATTTTAAAGATTTTTCTCATGTCCTTCCCTCCGCATGCTCTCCTATTTAAGAAGCACAGTTGACTCCAGACTTCCCTCCCTCAGGGAAAGACTGAGGCATTGTGAAACAACCAATCATCAGCTATTGTGGCTTTAGTCTCTAAGACACAAACTCCTAGATAAAGAAAGAAAGTAGGTCTAGAGTAGATGAAGGGGAGGATTCTCAGGTGCAGACAGAGCAGCTAGAGAAAAGAGAGAGCCAGGGGCTATGAGCCCCCACTGGCTTTACCACCTCCTGGTCAAAATGAACGGTAGGGAATATGGGGGAGAGAGTTCTGAGGTGCCACATGCAAGGCAGCAATGCCAGGGAAGTGCAAACCCTGCAAGAAAAAGAACTCCAAAATGCTAGAGGGCTGCCCACCCAGAGGTGCTGACACATTCCGATGCTGAGGGGTTGTACTGAATAACCATAGTGAGGTTATTAAACTCCTGGGACTTGAAGTGAGGGAACCTATAAGGTTTGAAATGAGCCAGGTTTGAGATTAAAAAAAAAAAAATTCAATTACCATCATGCATTGTATGGTACTCTTCTTATACATTTGAATATATAATTGTTATCTGCTATAGCTGTTTAATTAACTAAACTTATATATGTATATATATATAATCTTAGCAAAACAATTGTCTACCACATTCCAAAACAAAAAACTCCTCATATATCATTATATTAGTAGGGAACATAACAACTGGGCATGCCATAATTTCAGTGCTCAGTAGGCTGATGCAGGATTATTACAAGTTCAAGGCCAGCTTGCACTCCACAGTGAGTTTGAGGCCCACATGAGCTACGCAGTGAGTTGTCTTTACAGAATAATAAATAATAATAGTAAGGTATGGTGGGAGGTTATGTTTTATGTTCTTGAATCCCAACTCAGTCACCAATTAGTTTTATAACTTTAAGAACGTTATTTCACTTTTTTTGTCTCAGATGTACTATATTTCAAAATATGTAAACTAATGTCATCTACTTTGTTGGGAATATATGAAGATAACTAAGAATCAATGACATGCTTAGCAATGACAGTAATCATCTATTTTAATAGTACAGGCCTTTTCAGAACTGAACAACCTCAAAATTTAGAGACACAAATTAGTAATGGTTGTCTCACCATCTTGACAGTAAAACACTCTTTTTATATATTTAAAATTAGTATTTCAAAGGTTAATTAATATTTCCAAAGATATTAAGCTCTATTTACAGATGAAATAGACAAAACTCCCCTCAGTTTAAACAATTTCCAACTTAAAATGAAATGTAGACTCGGAAGAAAACTTTACATCTTGAGACATTCTGGCCATTGAGAAGAAAGTGTGGTCGGGACAAGAACACAATTAAGCTTTAGGGTGCTGCATGTTATAATTAAGGCTGTATTAGATTGTGTATACTCATAGATCACACACATGCCAGAAGAGGCCTTTTCCCCATATGAATTTATAACCAATGTGTCAATGAAATCCATTTTTCGGATGATAGATGGAATATCATATGTGACAGTGAGGAATACCGTAAAAGCAAGAGCAGTAAATGGCACTCTTCTGACTTACTGTACGTGTCACTAGAAAGAGTGATTACTTCTCACAAGTAGAGGTGAAGTCAGGGACTATTATAGTCCATATTTAAGTGGTTTTCTCTTTTCTTCTACATCCACCAACATGATTAAATAATGATTTGGCTCAGCAGAGACTTGAGCCCGGTGGCCACAACTCATTCCCAGTATGTAAATGTCTTCCAAGTTCAGCTTCAGAGCAGCACCAAGATAAGGAAAAGCGCCACAAAGCCAGACCCAGACAGGAGGACCTCAGGGGGCAAGGAGGAGTCTCCAGGAACAAGACAGCAATGACAGAGTGGCAACTGCAATCCTGCCAGTCACAGGCATTTCATAGCCTTGGGCATCCTAACCCCAGCTGGAGAGAAAAGGGCTAGGGGAAGGACTTCTCTGGTGGCTGAGGCAAGTCCAGGCCTTGAGGTGGGGTCCATACGGTCACAAGATCATCAAAGCAAACAAGTCAAGGTGGTGGTTCATCCAGGTCTTACTGAGAGCCAGGTAGAAAGCTTTATTGTCACCTTTCTGTTCCCAAGTATCAGCCACAATACAGTGAGGGCTAGAGNGCTAGCTCTTCATCAGATATGTAAAACTGTCTTAGCAAGGCCTTCCTTGCATGCAAGACTCTAATTGTCCTGGTGGCTTGGTTTTTGCTTTGAGTCACCATTGAAAGCCACAGCAACTGAACTTCAATGCTTGATGTCAGGAGTTTGTTTGGAATTGGAACCTCAATTCCTCTTGCTTCTCAACAAACCAGTCAAGTGAACAGAGCTGGGGACATGTGTGACAAATCAACTCCTAGTTCCCTTTTCAACTTATTTCTTTATTTGTGAAACCTGTTGTGTGTCCAGTACTAAGGAAGATCTGCCATTCTTCATCATTTATGTTTTCATTTTATCTTTGCCAAACTGTTGTGTCCAATACTAAGGAAGCTCTGCCATTCTTGATCATTTATTTTTTCATTTTATCTTTTCCAAGAGCACAATGTTCTAAGCACAAGCTGCACTTCCAGGTGTGCAAACTGAAGCTCAGAGAAGTCACATGACCTGGACTGAAGGCATTTGCAGTCAGCCTGTGAATTCTTGGGACAACATCATTTTAGGAGCCTTTGTATTACAGTAGAATCTCATATTACTGTTTGGCAAGATAATTCTCTCATTTTTGTCTTCTCTCACTTTGCCTACTTTTATTTATATCCTGATTCATAAATAAAAAATTCAAAAAGTCTTTTCTTGTCATTAAAACATTGTGGCTGTACATCTTAGTGAGCTAGCCTCTGCATAAAAACCTCCACGATACGCTGTGTATTTAGGAGATACATTGCTAGATTAGCTTAGGATTGGTCTTTAAAAATAGCTTATTTATAAAGATTTATATAGCCTCTCACCAGGGTTTTCTAATGTCTTTCAACTTGGTAGGTTAGACCTTAAAATACACATAGAAAAGAATAAGTGGTGGCCCAGCTTTTCCCCCTCCTCGGGCACTCTGGAACAGTCTACATGGAGTTGGGAAAGCCGATTTTCAAAGTATTTGAGGTATCACAAAACACAAAAAGAAATATACCTTCTTAAATTCTTGTATCTACCTGTTCAACCCATGTTTATGCATGATAATTTTGTTTATTTTTGTTCCTAAAGTTTCCTGAGAGTTGGTGTGGTGACCCAGTCAGTGAAGGCACTTGCCACCAAACATGATGACCTGAATCCTAACCTAGGAACCCACATGATAGAAGGAGAGCAATGGCTCCTGCAAGTTGCCTCCTGCCATGCACATGGGCCATGACATGTGTGCATCACCCACACACACATACACAAACCAAAACAGGTAAAAGTAAAAAATAAAATTACAAAAAATATACAATTTTTGACATATTTTACAAAATCTAACTAAGTATTTTCTATTATGAAAAGTGAGATTTTTTCATTATTTTTAAAGTGAGCTATTATCACTATATATAATTTATTTTTGAATTTTTATCTTCTATATGAATATTTGTAAATAATGTTCTTATGGTTAACATTATTATTCTTATTCTAGATTGCTTGTTTAGCAAAAACTCTTTAAGTATTCACTAGACATTAGGTTGAAGCCTGCATATTACTCACGACATATTACCATACAACTTATGTACGACACTCATATAAGAGGGCAGCATAAAGAACCTTTGTGATAGAGCTGCCTCAGACTGCGGCAGCATCACACAAATCTGAATGATAAAGTTTCATAGCACTAAGCATGAACACAAATGTGGAGCTCGTGAAAGCTACATGAAGTGATAGATTGTGAACATGCTGATGGCTATGATTTGGCCACTGAAGGTGCTGTCACTGGGAGCAAAAGGACAAAGACAAATAGGATCTCTTTGAGCTATTTCTTACAACTGTGTGTGACTTTAGTTAGTAAAAATGGTTAAAAATTATGTAGTACATCATACAGAACACATTCTAGTAACACACATACATTATGAATAAACATACATGAACACTGTACCATACCTACTGCAGCATAGCTAAGGGAAGCTATTGAGTACCATAGTGTATATGACAAGTGAAATGGGGATTTGGTGTGTAGAGAGAATGAATGACTTGGAACTGTTCCAGTGAAACAGGGAGTGGAAGATAGAACACATTCGTTTATAGGAGAAGTGTTTTGGCACAGAACCACAGTGATGGTTATGTGGACAATTGACAGGTGTGCTAGAGTGGGCAATGATTGGTACTGAGCACTGTGGATTATAGTTATTTTGTCATAACCGTGTTAAGAAACCCCTTTCTAATGGTGATTTAAGTAAAGCATTAGTATCAAATCTGTATTTTTTAATGGCTCCTTTCCTTTGGGGGAGAAGAACTTACTTGAAAAGGATGCCATGAGTATGGACAAAATGGAAGGAAAGAGATCACTGTAGCAGCCAGGGGATGGGTCCTGGGAACTGAGTGTGACAGTGAGATGGGGGTAAACGAACGCATTCACAGTATCAGGGCTGCATTGGATAGTGTTTGAGTATGGGACAAAAGTTTGGACATGGACACAAGCTGATGGAGAAACAGTGTTTCTAAATTGAGGGTGGAGCCAGAAAAAAAGATCTGAATGGAAATCAACGGTCTGACTCTGTTTCAAATTTAGAAAAGGCTCCAAGGAGATTTTCCAAGTGGACATTTCAAGACAGCAAGGAAGTATATTAAGCTAGAACACAGAGGAGACACGGGCCAATGACAAAAGTTTCACAACTTTGACATTTGTGGTGGTTTGAAAGAAAACGTCCTCTTCGGGAAAGGCACTAATAGGAGGTAGGGCCTTATTGGATATGGTGTACCTTGTTGGAGGAAGTATGTCATTGTGGAGGTGGGCTTTGGGGTCCCTTATGCTCAGGCTATGCCCAGTGTGATGTACAGTCTCCTTTTGTGGACTGTGGATCAAAATGTAGAAGTCTCGTTTCTTTCTTCAGTAACATGTCTGCCTGCATGGCGCCATGCCCCACCATGATGATAATGGACTGAACTCTGACCTGTAGGCTAGCCCCAGTTAAAAGCTTTCCTTTGTGAGAGCTGATACAGTCGTGGTGTCTACTCACAGACATAGAAATTCGAACTAAGACAGAAGTTGTTACTAGGGACTGGGGCCTGACCATGATTTTGTTTGACGGAATAATGGACCTTGGCACTATGGGTTAAAGAAATAGTTGAACACTTTAAGAGTTCCTTAAATGGTCATGCTAGTAAAAGCATCGAAGGCAGTGGTGCTGAGGGGGATTTGATGAACTGTGAGAGCCTGCCTCAAGAGGTTGCAGAGAAGAATATTATTAATATGTGGCCTACAGATCATTCTTGTGATATTTTGGTGAAGAATGTGGCTGTCTTTTGCCTTTATCTGAAGAGTCTGCCTGAGGCTAAAATGAAAAGATTTGGATTAATTCAGTTGGCAGAGGAAATCTCAAAACAGCCTAGTGTAGACTCTGTCGTGTGGTTACTAATGTTCATGCTTGTGAAAATTTATAATGAAAAGGAGCAAGATGAGCAAGGAAAAATACAAAATGCACAATTCAAGGATTAAAGGAGCACCAGAAAGTGGACTAGAGCTAAATCCTGTGTTCAAGGATATAAACAGATTAAGCAATAAAGGGAGTGGTGACTTGTTCAAGGGGATTAAAGAAAAGCTCCGAGAAGGGTGTGGCGGTGCACACATTTAGTTCCAGCACTTGAGAGACAGAGGCAGGTAGATCTTAGAGTTTGAGGCCAATTTGGTCTACAGATTGAGATTCAGGAAAGCCAAGCTTAGGCAGTGAAGGAAACCATTGAAAACAGAAAGCTGGTGAAGATGAATGTAACTGGATAAGGGAGTCATGTTCCTGCCCCAGTAAGCAGTAGAAATTTGTAGGCTCAGCAACATAATTCTGACTTTAGAGTCAAGGATAGAAGAAAGGGGTTATAAAATCTTCCTCCAGGACTAAAGAAAGCCTGTAAGGCCAGGCATGTGTCAAGGGTGTCCCTGCATTGATACCTGGAGAGGCTATTGTATGAACGTGTGAAGATGAAACCTGGGTTGCCTTGGAGACCCCAAGATGTTGGAGATGCCATAGCTGTGGGATATCTGTCAAGAAGAGCCACTAACAAGCAGTAGAATCAGCCCAAGAGAAGGAAGTGTGTTGTAGTCAACAAAACTGAAAGGAGTTGGAAATCTGAAGAGCATCTGACATCAGACATAGACATACAGAGTTTGGAGTTTGCCCAGATTGTTTTCAGTCTTGCTTTGGTTCAATATTTCCTTATTATGCTCCCTTCCCTACATTTTGGAATGGTAATGTATATTTTGTGCCATTATATGTTGGAAGTATGTGATCTGCTTTTTTATTTTTATTTTACAGGGGATCACAGTTAAAAGATTGCACGAATTTCTGAAGAAACTTTGAACTTTAGACTTTTAAATAAGTTTGAGACTGTAATAGACCATGGGAACTTTTAAAGTTGGACTGAATATATTTTTGCATTGTGATATGGCTACAAGCCTATGGGGGCCAGGGAGTGGAACGTGGTGGTTTGAAAGAAAATGGCTCACATAGGAAGCGACACTGTTAGAAAGTGTGGCCTTGCTGGAGTAGGTATGGCTTTGCTAAAGGAAGTGTATCACTGTGGAGGCAGGCTTTGATGTCTCCTGTGCTCAAGCTACACCCAGTGTGATACTCAGTCTCCTTCTGCTGCCTGTGGACCAAGATGTAGAACTCTCAGCTCCTTCCCTAGCACCTTGTTTGCCTTCACACTGCTCTGTCTCCCACCATAACAATAATGGACCAAATCTCTAATCTCTAAACTAGCCCTAGTTAAATGTTTTCCTTCATAGTAGTTGTCATGGTCATTGTGTCTCTTCACAGCAATAAAAACTTCTCGAAGACAGCATCCATACAATATTTAAGAGTGAGGAGGTAATACTCAAGAATGAAAAATGAACAAAGGAAGAAACCAAATGGACAAGAATAAATTCTTGAAGAATTTGAACAATTAAAAGTCAAAGAGAAAAGAAGGAACTGGAAAGAAGACTGGGAAGGTAAGAGTCAAACAGGAAGAGGAAACCTGAGAGAAATGCCAGGAAAGGGGTATTTTATACAGGAACTGTATGAGGCCTGTTTAATCCTCATAGATCAGATGAGGCCTGGAAATAACCACTGGGTTCAGTCACATGCTCACCATGTGTAAAAGAGATGAGAAGTTCAAATGGAAACCAGCTTGGTTATTTGGTGGAAGAAGATGAAGGTGATGTCGATTTTCTCTACAGTAGAGCCAATGGAGAACAGAGCTTTGGTGGGATCAGGAAGGTATATGACAGTCATGTAAAAGAGAATGACACTGAGCCGATGGGAACCTTTCAACCACTGAGGCAGATTTCTGCCAAGTTCCAAACTTTCTCTTTGAGAGGAAGACTCGACGCTGTAAATAATTGCTGACATTCTTCATACTTTTGAAGACCTTTCACTACACATCATCACATTTGATGCAATAACCAGCATCATTACTGAAATCACAATCATACCTAACACGCAGAGAAGTGCTACTATATGCCAGGCATGAGGTTAAGTACCCGCACGATGCTAATCAACATTGGATGCTCAAGGGAACTTGCAAAATGACTAAAGTTTATCTGAAAAATAAACATTTGCGAATAGAGAAGAAAATTCTGGGAAAGAAAACAAATGTGGACTGACCAACTATAATTGTGGTTTGCAACAATTGAGAGCTCAATGGAAAGAACTCAAAAATAATGACAAGTTTATGGGTAACTTCTGTGCAGCTGTGGTTGCCAATCATGGAGGGGGGGAGAGATAAAAGACTTTGGGATACCTGAATTACCACTTCGAAAGTAATATAACTAGGTTTGGATATAATTCCTTATTCTTGAACTAGATGAAGCAAAGATGTGATATAAAAAATTCAACTCGGAGGCTGAGTGCAGGGCTCACTTCAGTAAATTGCTTGCTGTGTGTGCCTGAGTACCTGGAATTGCATCCCAGTGCCTGCATGCGAAGCTAGACACATTGGTCTTCCAATTCTTGGAGGAGAGCCAGGAAGATTCCTGAGATAAATGGTGAGTTTCAGACTCAAGGAAAGACCTTGCCTCAAAAATAAGATGAAGAGAGATAGAGGAAGATACTTTATGTTGACACACACATACACACACACACACACAGACACACACACACAAATAGACATACAGACGCACACACACAGACACACAGTCACACACAGAAATACACACAGACATACACATACACACAGACACACATACACAGACACACATACACTAACACACACATACACAGACACACATACAGAGACACACGTACACTGACACACACACAGACACACACACAGACACACACTGACACACACACATACAGACACACGCAGACACACACATAGACATACAGATACACACACAGGCACACAGACACAGACACACACATGCACAGACACACAGACACATAGACACACACAGAGACATACACATACACACAGACGCACATACAGACACACACAGAGACAAACACACACACATACACATGGATGCAACACATACACAAAAAGTAATTAAACTGTAAAACCTATTAAACAAAACTGTAATACTAATAAAATACCAGATTAAACTTATAAAATATAGAATAATATACACATATAAGTGAACAATACTTTGGTTATACACAATTAAGTATTATCAAATATTTAGAACAAAAAAGTCAGTTAAAAGTAGTTTTAATAACAAAGACTGGACAAAGAAAAAATAGTCATTGTTTATAACCATGAAAAATGTCCAAGTTTTGTTGCAAAATTATAAAGAAAAAAATAAAACAAAGTGATGTTTTACAATTATCAATAACTCTAATAGAGTGTTGTATGTGGTGCTTATGCATGTTTGTATGGGTACATACAGGTCATGCACATATGTAGAATCTGGAAGTTGGCACGTGGTATTTTCCTCATCACTTATCACTTTGTTTTTTAAGTCAGGGTCTCTCACTGATTTTGTTAGGCTGGCTAGCCAATGAACTCCAGGATCTGCTGTCTCTGCCTCCCCAGGACTGGAGTACAGAGGTATGTCATTGAACCCCACTTCTTCCACAGGCACTTAGCCAATGAAGCCACCTCCCCAGTCTGAACTCGTATATCACTTTGGAGCACCTGGTATGTGGAAGATATTTTCATTTTTCTTATGAACATAGTTTATGTAACAGTTCTTGTGCAGATGTGTTCCATAAAAACTATTAGTGTTTAATAATGTGACCATAAATTTGAATTAAAGATGTCTGTAAAAAGCTTGATAAAAACTTGGAAGGTGTTTTTTCATTAAGTCAAATACATAGCAACTCATTTATACATTTAATCTGATTTATACATATTTTTATAGAAGATGTGCAATGTTCAATCTGATGTAGTTTAAAATACTCACAAAGTTAGTTATTTTCTTCAATTATTGCACTCTTTAGGATTGGCAATGCTTCTGAGAGTGTTAAATTAGCAAGGGGCATTGAAGGCTAATCTATTGCTACAGATGGTTTGCCTTAATCAGCTTTAGGAAAGAAGAAGACTTAGTGCGCTTTCCCTCATCATGATTTTGCTTCTTCTTCCAGCTCACTAAGTATTTATTATTTACTTTGTGCCAGGACAGGGGTAGCTCCCAGTGTCACCCTATTTAATAGTAGAATGAATTTTGCCCTCCACTGGGGCCCCGGGGAAGCACAAGGGGGTTGATCAAATAACCAAAGGCTATCTCTGCTTCCAGGCTCACAAGCTGGGCATGGCGGGGACTGCCTGGGGTGACATGTTACTTCTGGGATTATACTAGAAACTCATTTGGGAGGAATTATCATTAAAATATCATTCTCAATTATATATGGCATCTAAGTGGAGCCAGGTCGTGGGCCTCCTCTAAATTAGTAAGAAATCAACTTTTTTTTTTTTTGGTAAAGTGAAAGAGATTTTCTAGTTCTAAATGAATCATTAGGAATGAATAGGTCTCAGACATAACAAATGTTGTATAATTAAGAAGATAACGAGATATGTTTAAAAGCATAATAAATCTCAGAATAACCCCAAACTGTGCCCATTTGTCTTTGTCGACAAATACTGGGAAGAATGAAGAGAAATAGTCAAACACGGATGGCAAAGTCATCTGCATTTTAAAAGAAAAGCCACTAGGCCAACATTCATATCTGCTTGCTTTTTCATTCTAGTATTTTCTTTGGTTTTGTTTAAAATACTAAGGCATACATACTTGAGACGAAGTGACAAATATTTCTGTTTGATCATTCTTTCTATTCATTGTGTTTGTTCTTGGCTGTTTCTCGTGCTTACAGAACTCCCTCTGATTACTTTCTCCTCTTCACCCTCTCATCTCCTTTCCCAGCTCTAGCACTGGCTCCGTCTCCATCCTCTTCCAGATCCATGACTTCTGGGCTTGTTTTGTGACCCATTTAGTTTAATCAGGGCCGTCTGTGTGACCACTGGATGGAGTTATCATTGTTGTTGTTGTTGTTAACATACAAATGATCAGGTTTCGTAGTGGCATTTTTTCAACAAAAGTTGCTTTTGTTGTTCCTCTTTTCTCCCTTTTCTCTTCCCTGTGTATGTTCACTCTCCCTAGCCTCCCTTCCTTTCTCACGTCCCATGTGACCTTCTGGTGCCCTCCCCATTGCTAAACACATTTCATTCCCCTTGTGGTCTTTTCTTTAGTTTCATAGTCTTTATTCACATTTGTTCCCTATATTTGTATACATATAAACATTAGAAGTTAGGATCCATGTATAAGAAAGAACACTTGATTGATTGATTGAAAGTCTTTCTTAGCTTGGATCACTTATTCTTGGATTCATCCATTTTCCTGTAAATTTCATAATTTTATTTTTATTCACAGCTGAGAAAAATTTTTATATATGTATATAATATCACATGTATCTATATATGTACATAATATATACCCCACATATATGTATATATAATATATATAATATCACACACATATATCATATTAACATTATCCTTTCTTCCATTAATGCACATCTAGACTAGTTCCATTTCTTGGCTTCTGTGAAATACTCAACAACAAACATGTGATGTCTAGTTATCTCTGTGGTAGGATGGAGTCATGTGGGAGTATGCCTAGAAGTGGTATAGCTAGATCCTATGCTAGAAACTATTTAACTCCAGGTAGTCCCATTTCCTGATTCTGGGGTGTTTCCTGTGCTCATGGAGTCCTGTTCAGAAAGTTCTTCTTTATACCTGCAACTTGAAATGTATGTCTGATGCTGTCCTTTAAACAGTTTTGGCATTTCAGGCTTTAAATTAAGGTATCTGATCCATTTGGTGTTGATTTTGCGCAGGTAAGAGATGTGGCTCCCATTTCATTCCTCTGCAGGTGGAGATCTTTGAACAAAGGAGGCTTTGCCGGCTCCACTTGTTCAGTGCTCTGTCTTCTTCCCCTGCACATTTGATGACCTTGTTAGAAATGATGAGTCTCTAGTTGTGTGGATTTAGCTACTCTAATCTACTCCATTATTCTACACGTCGTTTTATACCAGCACTGTGCTATTTTTGTTGCAATCATTGTAGTATAATTAAGATTGAGTGCTGTTACTGGTAACTTTTTTCTAGTTCTGTGAAGAATGTCATTAGAATTTTGATGGGAATTTCAGTGAATCTGTAGCTTTCTTTGGATGGTATTAGCCATTTTCACAATATTAATTCTGCCAGTCTGGGAAGGTGGAAAGTCTCTCTATCATATGACATTGTCTTTAATTTCCTTGTTCTGTGTCTTAAAGGTTTTTTTTGGTAGATTTTCAGTTCCTTAGTATTGTTTATTCCTTGGAACTTTATTTTGGGAGAAGCTACTATAAATTTGAGAATTTTGTCTGCATGTCTATTTGTGTGCTGTGTGTGTTTGCCTGGTGTTTGTGGAGGCAAGAAGAGGGTGTTGGATCCCATGGAACTGGAGTTACCAACTATTGCAAGGTGTCGTATTGGTGGAGGGAGCTGAACTTCAACAAGAACAATATGGACCCTTAACTGATGAGGCATCTCTCCAGTCCCTGGTTTTTCTTCTTTTGAGACAGAATCTTACAAAATACAGGCTGGCCTCAAGCTTTTCATGCAGTTAAGGACAAGTTTGACCTTCTGGTCCTCCTGCCTTCATCTTGAAAACACTGAGATTACAAAAGTGCACCACCATGTCTGGTTTTGCATGCAGTGCCGGGGGTCCAACACAGGATTTCATGTATGCTAATCAAACTCTAAACTAGCTGAACTATATGTCAAGCCTGAGAAATTAGTTTTATGTATTACTTTATATAGTTACCAAATTATATTATATTGAATTGTATGAAATTGATGAAACTTTTTAACCTAAGAAAGTGGCAATTTTATGTGTTTCACCGTAACAACAGAGTATCATTTCAATTGTTCAGAGAAAAAGTTTAAGTAATAAATACAGAGATCTCTCTCTCTTAAAGAGTCGCTGAGCCAAGCACTCTGGCTTTGGGGTTATATCATCACATGAGGTTGAAAATGTCTTGAAAGAAAAGCTGAGGAAGTGTTTTGAACTTGGATGAAAATAAAATTTATATTGTTTTCACCAACCTTTAACCTTTCACTTAACATTTTCATATTACAGTGTAGTCATTATAGAGCTCAAAGAATCACCCAAACTCATGGCAAAATTGAGATTCTTCTTGCTATCGGGAAAAGGATATCAGTTTTACATTTATTGCTGTTCACAGATTTATTTGAAAATATTTCACATCTGGAGTGTGGTTGATCTGCTATTTCTTCTCTTTGTATATACTAAGATACTATTGCAGGAGGTGGAAATATGGCTCACTGGTTAGTACACACACTGTTTTTGCAGAGGATGTGGGTTTGGCTTCCTGCACCCACATCAGGCAGTCCCCACTGCCTATAACCCTATTCTAGGGAATGTGATGCCTGTGTAGTTGTAATTTTCTCTTTGAGCCACAAACCAGCTCCCAAAGAAAGACATGGAGATATATTAGTAATTATGAATGCTCTGCCTTAGCTTAGACTTTTTTCATTGGTTCTTTTAATTTAATTTAACCTGTTTCTATTCATCTACATTTTTGCCTCAGGGATTTTTGCTTTTCTTTCATTCTGCATAACCTATTTTCCTGCTTCCTCCATGTCTGGCTGCCTAGACACTGACATCTCCCTGCCTTCTCTTTTTCTTTCTCCCCCAAACCTAAATTCCTCCTACTTATTCTCCCTGTCTGGAACTTTCGCCTATACCTCCTTCCTCACTATTGGCTATTCAGGTGCCTTAGGTAGACAAGACAAAGCAGCAACACATCTTTACATAATTAAACAAATGCAACACATATTTACATAGTCAAATAATCCATATGCCTGCCTCTGCCTTCCGTGGGTGTCTGTGCTCAGGTGAGGCACACAAACTCATGCATTCACACACATGCATGCAATAGGTTATAAAAGTTCCCCGGCTGCTCAATGGGTCCATGTCACAAAAGTTAACAACCCCTGATATGACTTGATCCTTGAGGTCATTTGTTCAATAGATGATCATCAAATGATCCTTGCCTGGAGATCTTTCCTTTGCACTGCAACAAGGACTGTATAGGGTTATTTAGCAACTCCTTTGAACAGTGCTGACTATGGAAGTCACAGCCTTGCAGAGCAAAGAGATATCAACTAAGGAATAAGAAGAGTGGAAAGAGATGGCAAATGACATTTTGACATTTTGCTTGCAGTCCTTTCTATGTGGATTCTACCTTAAAATCTTCAGATACATGTGTTTAAACTGGAGGACTTGTAGAAATAGAAAAACTAGAAAGGACCATGGGAGATTTCCAGGGATGGGGTATAGTAGAACACCAGTGACAAGAAGACACATAGTGAGTAATAGGGCAGGAAGGGCTGTGTGGGTAGGGAATCAGAAGGTAGAACAGAAGAATTCGTATGGAAAGAAACAATACTAAACTGAATACAAATAGACTTTTGAAATAATAGAATACTATTTGAATAATAGTATTCAAAAATAGAATAATATTTGAATAATAGAATACTAAAGACCTTTGAAAAAGCCAGATTGAAGCCTAATATTTTATAAGCCACCTAAAATATATACATATTTTAAAAGATTATAAAGAGAGTTACCCTATATGGAGGACAATACCTCCCCCAGATGCCATAAACCAAATTATAAAAAAGCCAGTGCCAGATGTGGCTTGCTGGTGAGTGGGGTAGATACCCAGAGCAATCAAAGCTATTTTCATTGCTCTTGGCTACCCTTCAGAACTTAATGGTAAGATTCAGTCGCTGAAAATGCCATATACTAGAGTCAGAATGTGCAGCAATCAAGCTGGTGCCAACCTGGAAGCTCCCCCTGCCCCCATTGGAGAGGTATCATAGTACTAGAAGGCAGTGGGATGCTATTGGGTGAGAAGCATAATCAACAGTCTCACCCAGCTGTGAACCTACACGCTATGATAATGGCCACCTTAACAAAGCATTCCTCAACTGGTACCATAGTGGCATAAATGCTATTAGAGCAACTAACCACTTTTTTATTGAACTTAAGGCCAGCTTCACAATAAAGAGGCCATAACTCTGCTATCTGGGCTGTATACTCATAGCTGGTAAGTAAGTCATGGACCCTAAGGGAGAATCTGCTACTGTTATTCTGATAAATGGACAGAGTATTGAAGTGCTCCCTAAATACTTATCTTCATAGCCATAGACTAGAGCAATCCTCATTACAGAAGCTTCTTTTTGCAGAAGTGAGCAATTAGGAAACATACTAAAGGTGGATCAAAGTGTAAAGAATGAGACCATGGAGTGCTCAGTCCCGAATGGGACATCTGTACCGTGTCCCCTCCCTCCAAAGCTCGAGATCACTGCAGACTGCAGGGCTAGCTGAAGAAGTGGAAGAGCTGGGGGTAGTAGAGACGGCTGGAAAACGATGCTTTTCAGACACGACAGAGCCCCTGTCACAGGAATTCACAGCAGCTGCAACTGTGGGCCCAAGAGTATCCCAAATGCAGCCAGTCAGGATTCCATCAATAGTGATGGGGTGCTCACAAAGTCCCACCCCTATCTGAGGAGTTACTTTAATTAATGGTTGGGAGAAGAGTCGTTTTTCTACGGGGATGTGGCCCCTGAGAGGACACCCATGCTTCTCTGGCATCAGCAGCACTAGTGGATTCAGTGGTTTATTTATTTTAAAGTACATGAAGCTTGGAAAGGGACGGGAGGGCATGGGAGAACTGGGGAGGGGATAGCAGTGAATTTGATCAATGCACGATATGCATGTTTGGAACTCTCAATAAATTAAAAACTAAAAAGCGTGAGCTTAGGGCAGTGGCAAATGATGCAGTAGTCTGAGGACCTCTGAGACGACAGGGATGTCGGCGGAAACCGGGAAATCAGGGCAGCCCCGCACATGGCAGCGGAAGAAGGTCTGTTTGAGATCTCCTGTAGCTGGTAGCCTCTGTCTTCCTTCACTGCCCTTGTTTTTAATTTCTCTTCCTCTGCCTCCATTCACCTATCCTGTGCAGATTTCCATCACATTTCTCCTCAACTTAGCTAGTTTCCAGCTTGAAATAAAGGGCAATACACTAGGTTATTTTTAATAAAATTTAGGTTTATGAGTTTATTCCATCTTACAGACTTTCATTGCTTTTTCACATTATTAAAAAGGATAAAAGATAAGTAAAGAAGAGGTCCCTTACCTAGCCAGAAAGGAGCACCTGTACATGTCATCTGTCATCTCTTTCCTCTCTCTCTCTCTCTCTCTCTCTCTCTCTCTCTCTCTCTCTCTCT
>LOEQ01001803.1:53776-64671 GCA_001685075.1 Bramus lutescens
CTTTATTGTATAAGATTGTTTTGGCTATCCTGGGTTTTTTGTTTTTCCATATACTGCCTCCTCTTTTAGTAACCAAAGAGTTCTTGGTTTTGTATCACGTTTAAGCCTTCAACAATTCCTTTGAGAAAATAAAATACATTTGCCTGAGATATGATAATAAGGGTCTATCTGTAGCTAATGCTACTGATATGTTTTTTTAAATATTAAAAGGAAAATAAAATCAATCTTTAAAAAAACAAGGGATTTGATCAATCGTCAGAAATAGACTGGCTCTGAACTTTCTGATGTTTAGCATTAATAAAGACACTACATGAGGCATAAAGGATATTGACGTTCTCTTCCTTCCCACAGCATGCAGAGCCCAAGGCTATTGAAGAAAGAAGGCAAAACTACATGTGATGTGACTGGAGAATGACATAGTCCTGGGAAGAGTTATTGTATCTACCTCACCCAGAAAGGGAAAGGCCAAAGGTGATCCTACAAGTCATTCTAGAATGTGCTCCACATGTTTTGTATTTTTGTTTGTTTGTTTTGTTTTTAGAAAAGGGGTTCGTTGAGGCAAAGCCAGGGCACAGTTTCCATATTGCCATAGAAAAGTGGCAGCTTACAGCAGCAGATGCTCATCCTCCCCCAGGTCTAGAGAAAAGGGGTGTGGTAGGTGCTGTGTCTGAGAAAGAAATCCTGCCCTGTGTCTCCTCTAGTTTCTGTTAGCCCTGGGCTTTGCTTGATTTGTAGTCACCTCATTCCAGTCTTGGCCTCCAAGGTCACATCGCTCTTCCTCTTCCCTGTCTTCTGCTTTCTTGTCTGACTCACAAAGATAAATGTGATTGTACCTGGGGCTTATCTCAATAATCCAGCATAGGTGTCTTCGGGGAAACTTGACTTATTAATAGTCTTGTCCATGTAGGGTAATAATTATAAATTCTGACGGTTAACACACAGATAAATCACTTTGGGAGGCACCGTTCAACCTTCTGTAGACAAAAAGAAAACAAAATAAAATGCTGGGCTCTGTATTCAAAAACTGCCGAAGTGTTAAAACACATCTTTATTCTTTCTTTCATGGTCTTTCTCAGATTTTCATTGGTTAGGGGTAGGGTATAGCTGTTTGGTTGGTCATTTGCTTGGGGTTTAGTAGTTTGTTATTTTACAGCATTCTAAGAAAGGAAATTTTATACTAGTCTAAATTTTTATGAGCTTTGTATGAATTTTGCCAAGTATATTTATATTATTCATTATCAGTTTTATTTATTTGCGTGTATATTTTTGGCTTTTTTTATTTTGGCTTTTTGAGACAGGCTTTTTCTATGTAGCCTGGGGTGTGCTAGAACTTGCTCTAGAAACCGAGTTGTTCTCAAACTCAGAGATCCACTCGTCTCTGCCTCCCGAGTGCTGGGTTGGAAGTCTGCGCCCCAACACCCAGTTTCAATATCACTTTAAACTGCAACCCTAACATGCGACTCACTTAATGATATGGAATCACTAAGATTCTACAGCTTATATCCCACAAATGATGCATGTATGATGTTCATTTTTAACAGAGCAAAGATTGTTGCACAAAATCACATCACACATATTTTTACCACCTCTTCATGCGCGTTCATGCTCTACCAATGCTCTGTCCTTGGCCCTCTGAAGGTTAAGAAGGGTCTGAAAAGAAGGAGTCTCATCTTTCTTCTCTCCCTTTCCTCCAGTGTCATCGTGTTCAATGTAAGTGGTTGACTAACCCAAGGAAGTGGTACAGTGAGGAAGGACATGACAAGGGCTCTGGCGATGTTGTTTTCTTGGGATGCCATTGCCTTCTTTCTTGTTGGAAGTCTTGTCTCTGATGCAAAGCATAAACTCTTCAGGCTCTCTGAGAAATAATAGGCTTATGTCATGCTTTGACTCTTAGCACATCCCTACCCACTGAGACCTGTCAGGGTTCTGTGCTAGGATGTCAGGAACATTATACTTGACTGGGACGCGAAGGACAGCAGTAAGGCCACTGGCATGAATGACTACTCATTTACACATCCCATTACCCATTCTTCTTTCCACCACGCAGCTGAAAGAACTCCTGGACATCACGACATATATCTGTAATTCCAGCATCTCGGGAGCTTGAGGCAGGAAGGTTGCAAATTCTAAAACAGCTCAAGTTATAATGGCAAAAGTTCTATCTCCGAAAGAAAATCTTGAAATGATATCAGAGCACTCATCAGGCAGGCTGCCTAAGTAAGTAGACAGAGTGCAGAAGACTGCCCTCCAACACACAGTCATGAGGCTCAGAGTCCATTTGCGAACTGTGATCCACAGCATTGGTGGGTATTAAATCGATTTAAATGTGAGCTCTGACCAGTTGTATCACTTACACGTACAATCCTAAAACATCATGTTTAGAGGTAGCAATAAGTATTATTTTGTAATATATATTGTAATTCGTATATAAATATTATGTATTAATGTCTTATGGATCCTTAGAATCCTCTTCTAAAGGCAATCCTATCGGCCCAAGAGTCAGAAAATGGCCCTTTTAATCCTCTTTCCCTCTGTTACTGTCACCACCTTAAACGGTGTCATGTAAATTACACGTATGAAGTTCAAGCTGCCCAATGAAAGAGCTACATTAATACTGGTTGCTCAGGTGACCTAAACTGAGGCTTTGTCAAAAAGATTTTATCTAGATGGCTGAAAACTTGACACCTGAACAAAAATTCTCAAATCATGTCAGCTAAAATGGAATGAATGATTATTTTTAAGTTCTATTGTTTATTTTATTATTTAGTGTTTGATTGGTTGGTTGACTGATTAATTGATTAGAGACTGGGTCTCACCAAGGAGTCCCAGCTAGCCCAGAGCTTCCAGTGCTTCCCTGCTTCTGCCTCCTGAGTGGTGGGATCACAGGTATGTTGCCATTATGTTCAACTTAACTTGCATGTTAATAGTGTTATTTCTTGGCTTCCTTAGCTACATCAAGCAGTAAACGTTTGTCTTTTGAAGTAGACATGGTTGTACTTCGGTAAGTAGTCCCTAGCCAGCCTCCCGAACACAGGCTAACATTCACACTTGAAACCAAGCAGCTCCCACAAATGTCTGTGTCTCTCCACCTTCCCTATTACATAGAAAGGATATTGGGTAATACCATTGCTTTATGCTCTTTCTAAGAACATAGGCCTGCAAGAAAGTTCCTCTAAAATGACTAGAAAAACACTTTGTAATTTACAAAGTCAAAAAGCTGGTTAAGTATTCAAAATACACATAAGAGTTAAAGTGAAGTTGAGATACCAAGTTGCTTGCGATAAATTGGTAGAGTCGTTTTCTAGGTAAGTTCTTGTTTTGTCTTATTTTGTTTTAATGGAAGGCAGCTTTTGAGAATGGATAAAATACTGTTCTGGTTAGTTTTTGCCAGATTGCCATTACCTGGAGCCACCTGGGAAGCAAGAACCTCAGTTGAGGAAATGTCTCCTTCAGGTTGTGTAGGGCTTTTCTTGATTAATGATTGGTGTGTGAGGGCCCAGCCCACTGTGGACAGTGCCACCCTTGTACAGGCATCCTGGGTTATATAATAAAGCAGACTGGGTGACCAATAAGAAGTAAACTATGTTCCTCCCCCGTCTCTGCCTCAGCTCCTGCCTCCAGGTCCCTTCTTGAGTACCTGCCCTGGCTTCCCTCAAGGATGGATTGTGACCTGCAAACCAAGCAACCCTCTCCTTCTCAGGTTGGTCCTCTTCAGTATTTTATCACAGCAACAGAAGGCAAGCTAGAACAGACGGACACCAAACTACAAGTGGCATCCAACAGCCTGGAATTGAAATAAAAAAATTATTTCTGCAAATATTTATAACTTTCTTTGGAAAATCTTAGTCACTGTGGCCATGGTCTTCTATGTGATCTGAAAACAGTGTAACCAGGATATGTTTTTTTGAGAAATCGTCTCTGTCTGGCAGGGGAAGGTTGCTGATGGTGGCGTCATCTTCTTCATTTCAGGAATACATGTTTGTTTTAGTTCATAAAAGAACATATTTTAGGCATATATATTTTAACATTTCTATATCCTTTTAAAAGTAGATATAAAAAGATGTTTTGCTATAATAAAGCATCTGGGTTTGATACTAACTATGCTGTAATAAATTCAAAGCGTTTTTTTTTTTCAAACTTGAAAACTCTTGCTCAAAAAACTCTGTGGGGTTCCCTTTGTACATGAGCTTGTTTTGTGTTCTTTTCACAAAAGAGCAGAGATCTACCTCATTCATCAGGCAAAGAGGACAAAAGCAGGATTTCACTGATCACCGGAGGGCTTGTGGTTTGGACTGCAGACCATTTGACAGAAAGGAAGTCTGGTTCCTGGGTGGGATGAGAACAGTGTGAGTGCTGCTAAAGGAAGAGTTGCCCTCCCCTCCCCGAAACACACACTGGGCAAGCAGACCCGCAGTCCCTTTGCCAGGTTGCCGGTTTTATGAGGGAGGAGAAAGTGGGATTCCTAAGATCACAGAGGAAGTCAGACACATCTTTGGATGCCAGAACACACTTCAGACGAAAAGGTGAACCGCTTCAAGGAGGCAGGCAGTGGCCTTCCCTGAGAACCAGATGTTGTCGTGTGAAGGCATCGTGTGCAGATTGTGTTCCAGACATCAATGCCTGCGCTGAAACGTTGGGGAGGTGAGAGAAAACTAGGAATTAACAATTTCCAGATTCCAGGCTGCAGGGCACACCCTGGTCCACTGGCAATTACTCCGTCTTTGTTTTCTCCTCCTGTTCTGGGCTTGTGTGAAATCACATTTGTATGATTTGTTAAGGTACCCGCTCATCCCTGTTGCTCTTTGGAGACCAGCCACTTGCCTGCAGAAAGAAAGGAGCCATCTCCTCTGCAGTCAGACTGATTTGGGAGATGAGAATTTTAGGAGTGTAGTTCTGATTTTAGAGTCAACACTGAAGCAATACTGTGCTTAATGGTTCCAGTAAATACACACACAGGGCAAAAATGTGTCCCCATCAGCCCTCACATGATTAAGTCATAGTAAACAAATAAGAGAGGAAGACAATCACTATTCTTTAGGAATTCAATATGCTATATGGCTCTCCTGGGTCAGGCTGGCAGTGGAAATTGATTTTCAGTCTTTTACTTTTGTTAACAGAACTCTTAACAGAAAATACTTTAAAGTCTTGATTGTTAGTTGGCTGCAAACCTTGTGTATTTGAGTTGCCTTTCAAATGACAGAAGATCTATAATGACTCATTCTTGTTGTCCAACATGTTAAAAACAAACAAACAAACAAACAAACAAACAAAAAATTAGGCTATCTAACCAAAAACCATCATGGTCGTGTACTATTGGCTAGTGCCATGGGATTCAATGAGCTGAGTATTTTTAGACATAGCACATAGTCCCCAATTTGTCAAAGACCAACTACTACTTCCTTATTTCATGCTTTCTGTTATTCTTCTTGCCAGTGAATTGCATCTGAGTTTACTACTCCTATCCAAGCCATTAGGAGGCCTAATAATAAGAATATGAGTTTTATTACTATGACTGTCTGGGGATCCTGGTGGGACTCTCCATTAAGGCTGCTGGAGAAGCAGCAGAACATGTACGCAGTGAAGCAAATGAATGGGAAGTTTTATAACAAGAGAATTACCACAGGATAGCTCACAAGGGCAAGAGAACACCTTCATAAGAATGCACAACCAGTGTCCCTCTCATGCTCTTCCCACCGTCTTCCAGTGAGAACCAGAGGCTCTGGACAACTACAGGGAGATGGTATTTTCTGGACACAGCAGGACAGCTACACATATGGACTACAGGAGCTGCGGCACTATGCAGAAGACCTGCGCAAACTCAGGCCAAGCCAAGTGCAGTATCGAGGAGAGATGTGGGCACAAAATCCCCCCAACCCTAGGAGCTCTTGGTAATTGATAGCAGCTGCTGCCAGCCAGCAAAACCTGAAAATAGTCTAGAAAGATATTCCTGTCTCTAAATCTCACTATCACACTGTTGAAGCAATAGACCACAAAGAAATGGGAATTTCCCCAGGAATCTCACGCAGCCATCCAGAGAGAGAACTGGTCTCCCAGAAAGAGAGTTCACAGGGGTCTAACAACTCAACAGAGGACCTGTCCAAATAAGATCGAAGCCCAGACAATGGTGGGTCAGCCCTCCATTTGCACTTTAATTGTACTTCAGGACCCCCAAAACAGACTTCAGTTTGCTGCATCTCTTGCCCCTTTTCCAATGTGGCCACACTAAGCAAATCCGGTTTTGTTTGTTTGTTTGCTGGTTGGTTGGTTTTGTTTTGTGAGTTCTTTTTTATCTTTTGATTGACTTGTTGATGGCTAGTGAGACTTGACTTGGAGCACAGGTTGTGACCACCCTCCAGTTACATAACACCTAGAAAGAGTCAGTTTTCTTTAAGTGTACAGCCCCTTGGAGTCAACCACACTCAGTGGAAGACCAAGAATATATGGGTAGCACAAATTAGGCTTGTTTAATAATAACAACAACAATAATAACAAGGCACAAACTTGGGTGGGCAGGGAAGAAGAAATGGATTGGGGAGGAATGGGGGGTGAATATAATTAAAGCATTGCACAAAATTCCAAGAACTAATAATCAGTTTTTAAAATAAAACTATTCTAGAAGTCTATGATCTGGGACTGAAGTATATATGAATTAAAGTGACGCCCTGGAGATGCATAGAAATATCTTCCTATAGTCTCATTTGGAAAGCACCTAATCAGATGCTATGTACATAGTCAACAATATTTCCTTATTAGAAACATTTCTAAATATATTTTCAAATTTTATCTCAGTCATGTAATTCCATCCTGCTTTTCTGTATGTCTAATGCTCTTGCTAGCACCATTAAGTGGAACTTCTCATGGAGGTTTCAGTAAATCCTGTTCATTCCTCCATGACCCAGATATGGCTCTTCTGGTTTTGATTACTATCTTTAATTTAAGTATAAATTATTTTATTTTGCAAATAGAAAAATTCAGACATTTAGCAACTACTGGAAGTATGCAAAATGAGCACATGGAGATCACCTTTTCCAGCAGGATAGCTGGAGCGCAGCCCTGTCCTCTTGTGGAGGGGCCCTCAGTGGGAGCAAGGGCTTTTACAAGGTCCAAGGTTTAATTTTCAAGTTTCTTTTTTAAATACTTTACTTTCAAGTTTTTGTGTTCTCAAGGGAAAGTTAAGAAGATATACTTTAGAAGAAATTCAAAATTGTCTAAATAAAACAGATTTTTGTTTAGATTAATTTTTATTTGCTTGGAGAACTAGTAGAGAAAATTTTTAAAAAATGAGCTAAACGCATTTCCAGATCTGAAGGAAAGCAGTACTAAAATATTGTATATTCTGTCTCAATGTAGATTTGAAATTTTTTCGGTTGCTACATATCTTACTTCCAGAATGAAAACTGGTAAAAATGCATACTAACTAGAGCGCACTCTGAATGTGATAGACTAAGCCCTGAGAAAGGTATAGCTGGCAAGGATCTCTCTGGTGGCTTCAAGGGTGGCTTCAGTTGCAGAAGGACTGGAAGTAAGCTACTGCCTCCATGTTAGAGATCTCCGCTTACATAAACACACAAACCAAGTCTGCAGTTTAGGAAGAGTATATATATCAAACAACCTCTGTTGGTTCCACTATTTTATTGTGTCCAAGGCTACTATAAAAAAGAAGACATAGTAGAGCTACTCAGAAGAAAATTTTCTTTTTAAACAGCCTTTTCTTTTTACTATTTTTTCAAAAAGATATTTTTCATATAAAACATTCTGATTATGTTTTCCCTTCCTCCAACTCTTCCCAGGCTCTCCCCATTTCCCCACCTGCCCAGATCCACAGCATTTCTTTCTCTTTCTCTCTCTCTCATTAGAATGCAAGCAGGCATCTAAAATAATAAAAACAATAAGACAAAATAAAACAATCAGAAAAAAGATCCAATGCAAAAACATAAGAAACACATACAGAATCACAGAAAATCTATTGGTTACTACACAACTTTTGTGCCACTATTATGCCAGTATAGTCTCTTGCAGGCAGGTCACAATTATAGATCCCAAGGTTTGTTAGCTGGGTTGGTCTTTATCCTTCTCATTTGGTAGCATACAGAGTACCTTCCCATACCATGAATACTAGTCAGTAGGGGTGAAGCATTAGATAGGCACCAGTTTAACTTCTCCATGTTCAAGGAGTTATGTAGTTGTTGTCTTCAACAATAGGGCCCTTCATCAGCTAGTGAATAGCAACCAATAGCCTTGGCAATCCCCTAGGTTGTTTATGAGCTTCCATGGGGCCTCTTTGGCCAACAGCTTGGTTAGATGTAGCTTACTCTCAACACTAGTACTTTCATTTGGTGGTGAGAAATGACTAGTTGGGTCTTTGTTGATGATTTCAATTTAAATTTCTTTCATATATGCCTGTATTTTAAGAAGCCTCTACTATATTAGAATTCCATACAATCCCTCAAATAACCCTTAGTTTTAGCTGTTTCTCCTCATATCTCCTCTGTTGCCACTTAGTCTTTTAAATCTACTTAGTAAATCTCCCTGACACTGCTTTACCAACAGTCAAAACAAATACAGTGTTTATATTCCCCAACCCTGACTTCTGCTGACATTTGTTGAACCTCTAACTTCAGGTGCTTTGAGAACACTGCAATAGGTAAGCTATCCTGTCATCTCCAAAGAGACACAACCTTGACCAGAGATGAGCATATAGAGACAACATTGTCACAATGTCAAAACACTGTTAAAATATACAAACTAACCTATCACTAGGGAAGCTTATCCCAAAGACATGGATATTTCAGTTTAGTTCAAAAACACATGAATTGGGATTGGACAAGAGCTAATGAAGAAGTTTTCTGCACTGTGCAGACACCTGGGTAGCTCAGCCTCTGCTGGTCTCCCATGACTACCTCCAGCAGAAACCCTAACTCTTGATTATGGTTTGTCTGAGGTGCCCCCATGCTCTCTAGCATACGAGAACCCCCAAACACCATTTCTTTTCTTCTATGTGCAAAGGAGACAGATTGAGTTACCTTGAGGACAAAATGCTGAACAGGAGACATTTTCCAGCCTGCCATCTCTGATACTCTTCACTCATTCTTCATCAGAATCAATTCCCCCGGCTCTTCCAAAACATGGTACATAATTATGCACCAGCACTGTCCTAATAGAAACCAGAACAGCGCGAGAGGGGAGGGTGCATGATGGTTTGAAGATTGCCACATGGCTTCAAATCTGGTTTGCCAACAACTGGAGACTTCTTGTGTTGGAAGAGTGTAGTAAATGGGGGGAGCGGGCCCTGCTTTTCGTCCAGCCCAGCTCCCGCACGGCTAGCTNAAAGGGCCAAGGCAGTTTCTTTATTAACCAATAAAAGTAACACATAGACAGATGACCCTCCTACATCAGAAGAGCATCTCTACGGTGAGAATTTGGGGAGGAGAGAAAAGGGAGGAGACAGACACTCACTCTTGCTACTCAGATGTCTAGGAATTGGAATGTGGCAGTGATGTTGAAGAGCAGAGATAGCTGCAGGGTATGCTACAGGGACGGTGATGCCAGAGGTGACACCTAAGAACATGGTTATTGTGGTCTATGTTATTTCGACTGCTGTGGTTAGGCTTGCTTTCCTTCAAAAGATCTTGAAGTCTCCTCAGTACCTGTAAATGTGACCTTCTTTGAAAATTGGTTCTTTGTAGCTCACCAGATTAATATGAGGTCATCAGAGTAGGTCCCAGCTCAATTATGACTATAGTGTTATTTTTTAGAAAGTGGGGATTGGGAACTGGACAAAGACCCAGATGGCTGTACAGGAAGAATGCTATGTGAACAAGAAGGCAGAGACTGAAGTAATGCATTCTCAAACCAAGGAGTGCCAAAGATTGTCTGAAAACCACCAGAAGCTAGGGAGAGGCCTGGAACAGATCCACCCACTCAGCCCTCAGAAGGGCTAACCCTGCCAACACCTTGATCTCAGACTTTTAGTCTCCAGAAATTGGGAGACAATGATTTCTGTTATTTAAACCCCTGGTTTTTAGTGCTCTGTTAAGTCTGTCTTAGCAAGCTACAGCATGTATTTTTACCCAAGTTGGTTTTGTTATTTACTTGTTTGGGGCTATTTGCTTGTTTTGTGTTGGTATGTTTTGCTGTACAACACTGCATCCCAGTACGTTATTTTCCTTTACTGGAGTTGGCTCTTTGACCCTGAGGACACTGATCAACACTTTCTTTAGTATTTATTATTCTTCCTCTCAGTCACCTAAACTCTTTCAACTTACATTTGAAGAGTCACGTGGTTCTGGGGGAAATGGTCCTACTGGGATGAAGGACCCAGGCGAGAGTGTAACATGAGCTTAGCGAATCAACACAGTGTAAGTGTGTGATGTCAAGCACCAGGATGTGTTGCTGGTGGGGAGACAGGTGGAGTTATGAACATGCTCATACCACAGCAGGAGTGTGGAGGCCAGATGGTAACTTTCAGGAGTGAGTTCCCTCTGTCCACTGTGGCTTCCAGGGATCCAACTCAGGTCTTTCAGGTATGCATGGAAATGCTTTCATCCTCTGAGGTCCCTCACAAGCCCCAAGCTCCAAAATTTTTGTAAGAATGATGAAGCAAAGAGTTAGTGGAGGCACAGAAATGAACATGCCTGTAGTCTGGCGTTTCTGGCAAGCTTCTCTTGATGTGGGAGTCCCCTCTGTATGCTGTGAATACCATTGGTGAATAAAGAAACTGCCTTGGCCTGTTGATAGGGCAGAACTTAGGTCAGCGGGGAAAACTAAACTGAATGCTGGGAGAAAGAAGGGCAGAGTCAAAGAGAAACCATGGAGCTGCCACCGGAGACAGCTGTGCTGAAACTTTGCTGGTAGGTCACGACCTTGTGGTGATGCACAGATTAATGGAGATGGGT
>LOEQ01001803.1:64710-76569 GCA_001685075.1 Bramus lutescens
CCAGAGATAATGGGACAAGCAGTGATTTAAATCATACAGTTTCTGTGTTATTTTTTCAGGGCTTAATGGCCAGGAACTAACTAGCAGCCTCCTTCAACATTCCCTCTGAGAGATGCTAACCACAGAAGATGAGAAATCTGGAGAGAAACACAGTGTTTAGGATATCTTTGTGCATCTTGTTACCTGAAGCTGGATCTACTCATGTGCTTCTCATCTCTTGAGCCACTCCAGTTCCCTTCGTGTCAACGCTGATTGGAGATGGGTTTTCTGTTGTCTCCGTCTGAAAGCATGAGAACTAGAACACCCCATTTACACTTCCAGCATCACTAAAAGAAACTTGATAAACATTTCAGTTGTCTTCCATTTAAAAGGGTATCTAGTTTTAGAGTATAGGCCTTTTAAAAGCAATATCAACCATGAGCAATTGGATAACATGTTAAGAGATGGAGATGGTACTATTGATTTTGAGGGAAAGAATAATGACAATGGTGGCTCTCACAGTCCAGCTGCCCACTATATACAGAGTTTAAAGGAGACTTCTGTAAAACAGAGCATGGGATCTGAATCTTGAACATTCATCAGAAGGTGCCAGGCATTTAATGAGTGATGGGAGTGACCAAAACCTAGGCCACACTTCCTTCTTCCTCCACTGTATTTTTACCTGCCTGCTTCTGACTCATATGACATGGGTTCACATGGTCCTGTAATCATAGCCCTGCCCATTAACTGGAACAAAAGAAATGAAATTTGGAGCTCCATATACCCTGCAGCAAAATTTCCCCCTTCCCAGTTTTGCCAAGCTCATAGTGGTTTGCCATGCTCTGGCTACTTGTTCTGACACTGAATCATACTTCCCTCATCTTCTAGCACGTTTCTGGAGATCGGACTTGCATTCTGTTGATCAACTTGCACTCCCATTTTTCAGTTGTTACTAAAAGTCTTCTTTAAACCTTTGACCAATGGCTGTGACTAAACACTTCTTTGAACTTTTGCTCAATGGTCCTCTCAGCACAGAAAGAACTTCTGGAATTGACAGTGACTCTCACACGGTAGCAAGGAGCACAGCTCCCACCAGACACTGCTAGAGTCTTCCCTTTCCCACTCCTAACTTTAATATCTAGCTATACCATGCCTAGCCAACTCCAGGCCACAGCATTGAGATCTGCTGGTCACTCTCGGTAGGTAATAACTGCACTGCTGCCTGGCTCCTCTTGCAAAGTTTGATTCTTTAGTATGTTTGTCTTGCTCTGGCGGGACTACCATCAAATATCACATCCAGAGTCATATGGATCAGGACACTTCTTTCAACAATGTAATCTAGCAATTTTCTGTTATTCTAGATCCTGGGATCTTGTTTTTATTCTCTTAACTCTCCTCCATTTCTCTTAGACTCTTCAGCAACATCCTAACCTACACCTCCTGTTTCACAATAACCCCACAGTCATTTTTGCCCTACCTATGATGGAAGAGCCACAGTTTCTTTTGTCATGCGTTCACCGCAATCTAAATATTTACCACAGAATTAAATGCTAAGTTCTTTGGGAGTTGGAGCTAGACAACAGATCAGATCAAGATGTGGCTAAAGCATGTAATGGCATATCCAAGAAAGGGACAACAGAGGAGTTAGAAATAACAAGAGTCCTGATGGCAAGGGATAAGATCCTAGACTCATATAAGAATTACTATGTATAAAAAACCTAATTCATGCATGTGGGTCCAGGATCTGCATTCAAAAGTTCAAATGCATCAGAAAAGACTTGGCACCTGGGATTATATGAAATATAAGCAGCAGATTTATAAAACTGTGACAGTATCACACAGTTGTATAGCAGGTACCCTGCTTTTTCTGCTATTCCAATTTACCTTTACTTTTTTTTGTCCCTCTCTGCCTGCCTGTTGTTAATCCATTTTGAAATAAAATAAAGATGTGTTCAAAAACATTCTCATCATTCTTATCACAGAGCTTAGGAGCTCTGAAAAACTAACAGTTATCACATTTGGCCAACTTTCAGTGTGTTCTTTTCTTCTTCTAAACATGCAGAATAAAATAAATGTTTATCATTGACAGAGACTCCTTTTACTGGATTCACTTTTATAAACAACCATCTAACTTGGTTTTTTTTCTTTTTTTGCATTTGAAAAATTGGAAAGCCCTTGCCTTTCTTCATTGACTCTCAGTGGAGAAGTCCTTCCAGCTTATTACAAAACAGAGTGACATTTCCCAGCAAGACAAGACATTGGGACCATTCTGAGTGTTTCCACCTTAGGGAAAAAAAATCTCATTTTGATTTTGCAATACCTGTGTTGGGATCAGGACTTGAATTCTAAGACCTTATGCAAAATAACACATAAGACTTGTAGAATCTAGCTTTCCATGTTCTGAATCAGGCAAAAAAAAAGTCACTTTTTTGTGTGTAACTTGGGGTTTGTCCTATTCTCTTCTAACCAGATGCTATACTTTGAAAGAATCTTTTCTTTTTTAGCTTTTTTAGCAACCATGAACTGTGAAGACAATGGCTTGCTTAAATGTTATTAAGTGGAGAATATTGAGTCTATTGTGGGCACCCCTTGATGTGGTACGACTTCCTGAGGAATGGTCACTAATGAAAAAAACTGTAGTTTATAATACTGGGAAAGTTTATTGTTGAATCACTTATTTGGGTTAATGGGAGCTTCCTCCAAAGCCAGTGTTCATAACATTGTAGGTGGAGTAATTCTTGAAAAAATTAGTCTTTGCTTCCTGACTTAGAAATAGAATCCCACTCTGTTGTCCCTTGTTTCCCATAGACACATGTGCCAACTTTAATTGTCACTAAACTCATCCCAGATTCACTGATACAATGACTATGGCTAACCAAAAGATAATTTCAAAATTCAAAATTTTCAACAGTCAGTGTATAGCAGTCAAGTTTAGATATATGGAGTTATTTCATGATAACAATTTGACCCTGTATAATTTTATGACCATATATGACCTTCTTTCTCAATTTTGGCAAATAATTTCATCTTTAATATATGTAAAAAGAAGACTTTCAACAAAAAGAACAAGAATAGAAACAAAATATCCCAACACCCACAAAGCAAATGTTTATTAGGACTCCATTCTGGGGAAGGCTGGATGCTAGAAATACAAAGGTGTGGATTGTGAGTTTCTTGTCCCATGGAACTCACAGTGCAAGGAAGAGATAAGTAAGTGAGCAGAAACAATCAAATGTACTAAACTCTGTTCATTGTTCATAAGATGAACCTAGGAACAATGCTACTAAGCAAGGCTGGAGACTTCTAAATACCAGTTTTCTTGGAAGAAAATCCTGCTGTGGATTATGTCCACTGTTAACTGAAAAAACTGATTGGCCAATTGCAGGGCAAGAAGAGATTGATTGGACAAGGCAAAACCTGAGGCAGAGAAAATGTTGGGAGTAGGAAGGGCAGAGTCAGGGGAACAGAGAAAGATGCCAGCCACTAAGCCAGCAGAACATGTAAAAAATAACATAACAAACCATGAGCCATGTGACAAAGCATAATATGGGCTAATTTAAGTGTAAGAGTTAGCTAGTAATAAGTCTGAGCTATCAGTTGAGCATTCGTAATTCATATTCAGCCTACAAGCCGACTATTTGGGCAGTCAGGATAGAAAACATTCACTTACATATGGCGTTCCTACATGTGGTCAAAATTTCCACATAAAATCTGACAATACTTAAAAAAGTATTCTAGACATACAAGAATGGAGTCAAGCACGGCTTCTTGGTAGCTGCCTTTTCTCCAGTGGTCTCTGTTAGTGATAGTGAGCAGAGAGACACAGCTCCTTTAAGAGACAGCTTTCTGGCTTGGTGCGAGCAGCAAAAACGGGTGGCTTTTCTAAAGAGTCCTTCTAACAAACACTTATGTGGTGTTTGTAAGCAGTTGGTGGCACACTACTCAGTGGTGGCACGGACCCAGAAATTTCCTAGAGTTGGGTGAGTAAACATGACTCCTAGAACTGGTGGTAAGGTGCCTCTACCATGAGACTAGACTCTCAGGGAACGGAGAGGAAGGACCCAGCTGCCAGAATACCAGGATCTAAGATACACAGCAGGTTTTTTTGTTCATACAGATAGAAAAGGTTACAGATGTGCAGTAAGGACAGATTCAGGCAAAAAGAGCCTCTAAACGGGTCACAGTGCGTTTGAAAATATGCGTAGGCTTGGGAAAGGAAAAGAAGACTATATAGAATCTTAGGTTTAAAAATCTAGTTTTAAAATAAAGTCCTTTAAAAAGAAATAGAGTAATAAAAAGTAAGCCATGTAAAGATATAAAGTACACAGAGAGTCTGGATACTGTTGGTATCCAAGCATACCTTGGCCCCCTGGGCAAGTAGTTCCATTGTCTGTAGTCCAAAGGTCCTTTTAAAAAACAAGCTCCACCCATTCCTAACCTCTCTCTTCCCACCAAGGCAAGCAGTCTAGGCTTCCTTCCCTCTCCTGTTCCCCCTCTCTTTCATCCCTTCTTCCCTCCCTCCCTGACTCTCTGTCTCTCCGTCCCTCTCTCATCCTCTCTCCAGGCTCAAGCTCTCTCTGCACGGCGTACTTTGTCACCCACTATGGTTTTGAACACAGCCCTCTTGTGCCATATCTTACACTGCCCATTTCCAGAGTTTTCTTACTAGTAATGGAAAGGTCATTTGAAGCACATGAAACCCTGGGGAAATAAACCATGTATTGGAGGATTTTCTGTGTAGTAATTTGATACCTTTGTGTTTATATTTATGTCATTTTAGTTCCTTGGGTGCTCTTTGTAGCTCTCAGAGAGAGAGAGAGAGAGAGAGAGTGTGTGTGTGTGTGTGTGTTACACACCACATCTTTTTCTTTTAGACATATCCCTCTTTTTGTAAAGTTGTTCTCATTCCTGCTAGCTGATTGTACCCTACCTGGGCACAGTGTCCATGTGGCCTGTGTGTATCAGCACACAGATGGTCTGAGCATCTCTTCAAGACAATCCCTGTCCTCGGGCTTTGTTCCCACAATTCAAACAAAGGCCATCCTCAAAGGACCACCATTTAAAGGTCTTCTGTAAGATTAAAAACAGGAGGCTTGCCACGTGTTTTCTGTACTGGTTGCATTTCTGAGAGTCCCTTACACATGACATTAGAACTGGAGATGCTTAAGAGGAAGAAAAAGAGAAAGAGAAAGAGAACACCCTTAAAGCCAGTCCTGCTGTTGACAGAAAGCAGAATTAGACTTTGGAAAGTGTCCATTCTTTAATATCACATATTGTTTTCATTTGTTTAAAAAAAAAAGAAAGAAAGAAACGATGCCTTTCACATCGTGCTTTGTCAAGCCATGCACAGAAAATAAAACAAAACAAAAAACAAAAAAAGAACAAAAGATACGAATCAGTGCCGTAGAACTCTCGCCTCCCAAACTTCTTTCTCAAACTAGAAGTGAGTAATTATTACAGTGATAAACAGTAGTGGGTTTCTCAGAACAGATAAGTTTCCTAAGCCATAAGGCACTCACAGGATTCCCCCACCCTGAATCCTGGAAATGCTGTGCTGTCACCCCATACTTGCGTTCAGGAACTGAGACATTTAAATGGGCATGATTGGAAAAGTCCGCATTTGCTCACAGGATATGAATACAGCTTCCTTGCTTCAAGTGGCATCTTAGTGGGAATTGTGTTTCACACTCTGATTCAAGAGGCCAGCCCTGGAGAAAGCCTCTAACTTTCAATAGCTGTGTAAAAATAAAGCCAGAGAGCGAACAGATGCCTAGGCTGGCCTCCAAGGGCATCGCACCACCAGAGAACGAGAAATGTCCCTCATGTGTTGCTTCAGTGGTTTCTATCTTAAAAGCTGGTATTTACGGTTGACTCAAAAAAGTGTTGTGACACAACCATAGTGAAAGAGCTGATAGTCACTGTCGTTAAGCTAATCAATGGCAAAGCCAATTTTTCTTTTAAATGGAACTATTATGAAGCAGTCTGTGTCTTCTTCTGGAAAAAATAATTATTGTGCTTCTTATTCCTGTGAGAGTCTGTGACTGCTCTTCTGAACTTCAAGTGTCTCTGGGCTAGTTAATGTTTTAAACATTAGGGGGGAAATCAGTAAGCAGGCTAACATAAATACCCAGCTTCCTCAAGCTATTGTCAATCCACAATTGATGACTGTATGTGTCCTCCTGCGTTGTTCTCCTTGGTCCAGTCTTGATGAGTAAAAGGTTGAGTTATAGGATTTGTCTGAGAAAAGCAGTCTCCAGGAACTTGAGTAACTATGTCTAAGCCAACGTGTGCACAGGGACAGTAAGGAGGGCCTCAGGGAAGGCATGATCAAGCAAACCATGAGATGGGCCTCTTGTTAGCTTCCTAGTCACATAGCACTAAACTGCAATTGGAAATGAATGACAAAGCTCTCCAAATTAACTACCTTAAAACATTTGAGCTTAGAGATGTCAAAGCTGCTATAAACAAAGCTTTGTGAGCAAGACTTCTCCAGTATCATGCTGAGCTCAACTGATTCTAGAATGTACAAGCATGCCAATGGCTCAGAAGTCCACTGTGGACACGTCACCCATGAATTCCGCATCATTTAGGAAGTGATTTATATCTCAGGCTAACAGAATAAACACCATGTTCCTCTCCATGAGGAATCATTTGGCCTTGTTGATTATTTTTTCTCCAATGTTATGAGTCATTTTCTTCATCCTATTATGTCATATTTTTGTAAGCAAATATTTCCCAAACAGACACACATTTCAGGCAATTTTACAATTTTATATTCCTTTTCTGAACCTCTGCCATTTTAGACCAAAGGGTAATCTTCATTTCATTTATTTTGTTCATTTCACTAGAACTATCTAAGAAACCTATAAATATCAGAATCTGGGAAGCAGAGTACGGATCCTCCCTGTTCGCTTTCACTTAGACTGCAGCGTTTTTCAACCTGTGGCTCAAGACCATCCGAAAACATGTATTTCTGATGGTCCTAGGAGCTGAGACACTACTCAGCAGCAACATTACAGTTATGAAGTAGGGACAAAATAATCTTATGGTTGGAGTCACCACAACACAAGGAACTGTATCAAAGGGTTGCAGCATTAGGAAGGTTGAAACCTGCTGGCTTAAGAGAATCTTCACGGTGAACAAGGTGATTCTCTCTGGAAAGCCATGAAGGATGCTGTTCCCTGCTGTTGCTCTCAGGAGTATGGTATGTTTGATTCAGTCTCACAAGGCAGAGTCGGCAGTTCATTTTTTAAATCTTTTCAGATTACCAGTCCCCTTCCTCTGTGCCCAGTTATTGTCACAGGTGAGCAGAATATTCATGGAAGAATTAGGTTATAGCAGAAACTTTACTTTTGACATACATCATCTTCCTTCATCCTCAGAACACCTCTGGGAAATAGATATGATATAGCTCCTATTACCAGCAAGCCACTGTGGCTCCCAGAAGGACTCGGAACCACCCAGCATCATTCAGCTGGGTGAGAACTAGGATCCACACTCCAGACTGCCTGAGAGCCCAGCTGAGAAGCTGAACCTGCTTTCTTGCCTGCCCTCCATGGTTCCTTGTTCCTTTAAGATGTGGGTAGATCCTCTGGTTACCCTAGATGTGCATGTCAATCATTGCAGTTTAAAAACACCTTTGCCCGGAGGAATGCACCCACTACATCTGTGTCCACAGCCTGTCTCTGAGTGACAGCACTGCTTGGAATTGGGATTATCACATCCTCACTGCCATTAATCCCATATGAGTTAGTGTGAGTAACGGAGATGTTATTAATTAAAAATGTGGGATGCAACCAGCTTCCAATTTAGACAGCTGAAATAGTATGTGTGGCTATTTTTCACTTGTAAATTCAATCTTTTATCCCCAAAAAGTGTCTGAAATGAGAAAAATAAAAATACTGTTGCTAAATATTTAGAGGATTGTTTCATAAGCCAGTGAAAACAGACTCTTTCATTTGTTTTGCCAGTGGTAGGGAGGTTTTCTTTTCTTTTTCCATATGTGTCCCCTGGTAATAAGTGTACATAACAAAAAATAATATTCCTTTATTTAAAAAAACACTATTGGTTTCACATGATGACATCCATCTTCCTTTTCAGAAATGCCCTGAGAACTCCTCTGACAAACTCAATACAACTCAAAACCATAAGACACACTTGTTTTAACTTCTGTGCTAAAAATCAAAGCAATACAGCTCTTAAAATAATACACATGGGCAAAGTTGAAACTGCTTTTCTCCAAATCATAATAGTTTTTAAATGGAACAAATATCTCCAACACTTGGGCCTTCGACTGTGAAGGTGTGAGCCTGTTAGGGCTCATGGATCAAAGGGTACTCTTCCCAAGGGTTGTGACAGCCAACTGCTAAGAATAGAACTTAAGACTAAATCAGAATTTTGTACTATTGAACATTTATTAGAACATCAATGTTCTTCAATAAACATAGGGTGATTTCTGCACAAATGCATGTAATCCTTCATACCTGACTTCTTGGAGTAAGTTTAGAGACTACAGCACACACTGCTTTCTTCTGCATGTTACATGCTGCCACATTCGGGATCTGCCAGTCTATGGTGGCACTCACATAGAGTGTCACATGATGCTAATAGTCTCTCGAACACACTTTGAATCATTGGGAGAAATGATGTAAGACCTAAGAAGGACTTCTTATTTCTCTTTTAAGTTTTTATGTGAAATAAGTTAATTGTGTGCGCTTGTCATAACATGCTTTGCGAGGTCAAAGGACAAACCAGGGGAGCTGATTCCTTCCCTCTGCCCTGTGGGTTCTGGCATCAAAGTAGAAAATGTCCTCACCATCTGAGCCATCTTGTCAGTCCTTTTCTTAAACTTAGATATTTTTATAATTACTTTACACAGTTTTCCACATGGGTTTTTCACATAACCTTTGTTTTGGTTAATTCTCCTTGCTCCAAGCCCTTGTCTTCTCCCCCTCCCATTCCAAATATCCTCCCTCTGTCATCATATCTCTTGTGTTCCCTTATTATCCTCTTCAAAGCATCCACCCACCCCACACAGCCTGCTCCTAGTGTCCTGACTTCTACAAGGTGCTCCAAGTTAAACACAAAGATCTAAGGATTCAAAGTAGGATTTTAAAAATTAAGAAGAGAAATGGAAGGGAGATTGCTTGCATAGTTAGACCATATTGTTCTACAAGTCAAGGACTATTCAGCAAAATCCCAGTGCCAGGCCTGAGATTCCCTTTATGAGCTGTTGACCAAGGAAGCCCCAAGATCTCCTACACAATGCAAGCTCTTACCATTCCTTTTGGCTGTCCACCAGAACTGGTCAATAAGACCCTCTCTCTGAAAACACCACACACCTTTGCTACAAGATATTTGACAAATGAAGCAGGATTGGAGCTGGAACTTCTGCTACCTTTCATAGTCCTGGAAGTTGCCATAGGTGTGGCTTTCCTTTAGTTATCCACATTTCCTGAAAGCAAATGAATAGTAAATAAACAATAAAAACAGCTTGGCATACCTCCCTTTTCTGGACACCAGCCATCACCAATGTCTATTCTCAGATTGTTTGACTTTGAAGCCTTTCCAGTGTTTATGTTTTTAAATGGTTTATACTATGACATACTGATCTGGTACCTTATTGACTTCAAGGTTTTTTAGCAATACTTATAATCATATGTGTGTGATTATTAACTGTGCATCATACACTGAAATCTAGGAGAAAAGATTTAAGGTATGTGGCTGAATTATTATTAATAATTAACAAGACAATTGAGCCAAAGTAAATTGTTAATAAAGATGTTTGTTAAGACATCCTATATGTTAACTACATAAGCTTCTAACTTTCATCCTTCAGAGCAGATCATTTTTTTAATCAATTTGCAGATGAATTTTTTAAAAAAGAGATAGAAACCTAAGCATTTTATCAGTTTGAACAGCTGAAAGACCTGGGATTTGAACCCAGGATTGATGTCACTAAGAGTGAGCAATACCAAGTCTCCAGACTACAGGTGACAGAAGTCTGACCATGTCACACAGCTTTTATGTTTTAAGGTTGTCTTTTTTCAAATTTTCGTTGTAAGAAAAGAAACTAGCAGTTTTTCAGTAGTTGGATTCAAGCCTAACCCAGTATGTAGCTTAACTGCACAAACATCAACCAATCATACAATTCTTTGCATAACAAAATCCTTCCAGTTTATGAACTAATGCAACTGTTCAAAACATGCCTTCCTTTTGGGTGTTTATGGCAAATCCTTCCATTTTCTAAGGATGTGAGTTCACCATGTGTGTGTGTGTGTCTCTGTGTGTGTATGTGATATATTCATATATATACATGTACATGTATGTATGTATGTATGTATGTATGTATGTATGTGCATGTATATGTATCACATTATGGGCTCTTGAGAGATGGCTCAGCAGTTAAGAGAACTTGCTACTTCTCCAGAGGACTGAGTTTGGTCTCTAGCACCCACCCCAAGCAGCTCACAACTGCCTGCGACTCCAGTTCCAAAGGATCCAACAACTGTTTCTGGACTTCATGGGTACACACATGACTGTGACATTCACACATACACACAAAAATATTAATTTAAATTTTAAAAAATTATTAAAACATATGTGGATAAGTTTTTGCCTTCTGTATTCATTTTTCATGCTTTATAAAAATAAGTTCACATGGATTTGTTACTCTTATCATTCTGTATTTCATATTATATTAAAGCTAGTAATTATTTTAAAATAGTATTTATAAAAATGTTAATGGCCATCCTTCTGATTCTCAGAACTAAACAGCCACATGTTGAGATATACCTCTGTACTGGGCTTGCTCTTGGGGAAAGGGTGATTGATTATTATTGGAAGGCTCCTTCCTGGGGAGACTCATGGTCCAAAGCAAAGCAAACAGGTAGAGACAGCAGATGAGATGGAATGCTGTGTTAGGGTGATAGGAAGGTGTGTACACCAAGTAGGAATGCTGGGAAAGACTACCCGAGTAACCAGTGTCTAAGAGAAGTCCCAAGAGGAGGTCTGAAGAGTAGGCGGGTAGACAAGTAAGGAGGGTATGAGCCTGCTCATGGCACACAGGACAGATAGGAAAGTCTGCTGAACTTAAAATATATGTCAGGTGAAACTCCTCCCTTGCAGATTTGGGGTTCAAACCTCAACATTCGACTAGCCTCTATCAGTCTTTATGGCCTTTCTTAGGATAGTAAGAATAGTGTGGATTTCCTGGATCTAAGTAGAGTACCAACGTAGCTAAGTGGTTGGCGTAATAGAATATTCACTGGAACCAAATTCCTAAGGTGAGATTTGCCATGCCAGCATGTGCATGGTCGCAACAGTCTCGTGGCTGCATTCTGGAGGATAGCTGTGGGGAGTTGCCAGACTGTGAGCTTTGGTATATTTATATTCTTCCTGCTTGTGATTGTGTTCACCCATTCACCTTCCTACTGAAAACATACCTTTTCATCACTTGATTTGAGGGAAAACATGTTTTTGACAATACTGCCATTTCAATAAGTTACAACAACAATGTTTAAATGTAATGGTTTAAGACTTCAGAATTGTGCTGGGGATACAGCCCAGTGGGAAAGAGCTTGCCTGGTATGTGTGAAACTCAAGGATAAATTCCCAGTGCTCAAAAAAAAGTTCAAAATCTTCAACATGTGTAACAGCACGATACTCTCTGTCTTTTCATTAGACCTCCAGTCTACTCGAACTGGTTCAGACATCAAGCCATCAGTGATCTAGAACACAGTGTTGCTTCTTCTATTTGACATCACGACATGTAGAGCAGTTTGACTTTGTGCCAATGACCTACGAGAAAATATAACATGACACACGACGGGAAAGTGTTGATGGCTTTGTTTATTCCAAAAATACATTGCCTTTTTTTTT
>LOEQ01001803.1:78788-95582 GCA_001685075.1 Bramus lutescens
GAGAGAGAGAGAGAGAGAGAGAGAGAGAGAGAGAAGAGAGAAGAGAGGAGAGAGAAGAGAGAAGAAAGAAGGAAGGAGGAAAGAGAGGGAAGGAGGGAGGGAGGGAAGGAGGAAACAACGAAAGAAGCAAGGAGAAAGGAGAGGAGGAAGGAAGGGAAGGGGAAGGGGTAATGAGGAGGGGAAGGAGAGGAAGAAGGGAGAGAAGAAGGAAGAAAGGAACTTCATCATGATTAAATATGAACATAGTAAATAAGCTTGTGCCTGTCAGGAATTTCCAAGACTAAAATTCTTCAATACGTGTGAAATTTAAGCACACTATTGATGAAGCTAATGAACTGAACATTTAAATTGTCAGTTTAAGCTCACAATTGATGTAAATGAGCCAAGGAGCATTACTTTAATAGGTGAGTTTCAGGTTTACTCTACCATAAAAGGCATTTGCTGGAGGTTGGTTTTCAAATATGAAAACATGATGGTAAAATCATATGATGATGACTGCAAATGCTATTTAATTATTACACCTAATTTCATCCTCTAAGCAATTTTATATCCACATCTTTATCTCTTTCTATATATGATATAAGAACAATTTAATCACAGAACATTTGAGTGAATACAAGCAATATTTACTTTTCTATTTTTTTATTTTTATTTACTTAGCTCTGTTCATCCTCCTGACCTAATACAGGAAAATTTAATAAGCTAGGTCAGGTACTTCGAAGGAAAAGTTGACCCAGACTTAGTACAATGTCAAGGACCATCCTTGACATAAATACTTCTTACCAGGGTAGGGGAGTGGAAATTGAAGAAATATAAGTAAAGAATATGAAGACACATAAAAACATTAAGACAGAACACATAGAAAGCATTGGGAGGGCATTCCAGTGACTGAAATTCTGAAACTCACCTGTTTATTTTCCCACAGCTTTTATACCCAACATAAACAAAGTAACAAACATAACATAAACAATGAGGTAACAAAAGACTTTATTAACATTTTCCAAAAGGATAAGTCACACAACCAATGGCTTTATCACTCTGAGACATCAAATCATTAGCATTCTGTTGTCTAGGTAGCTAAGGTGCTCTAGGTCACTTATTCTGAAGACCGCCCTTCCTTAGGTGACCTCATCGTTACTAAAGAAGGAGCAGAAGTACATTTACATATCCTGACTTCCTGTCAGGATGGCATGGACTTACTAGAATGAGCTATCTTAATTTCAAAAGAAACTAGCAATCACCTCCAGAGTTAGGATGTGTAACTATGCCTGTCAATCTCCAAACTCTCTGACCATCAGATAAGGTGGAAATGGGCCTGCATTTTCCGGCCTCCACAGTACAAGTCTGAAATCATCATACTCAACCAGCTGAGACAGAAGGATCATGAGCCAAAGGCCAGACAAGGCCTATCTCAGAAAAGCAAGCAGAAATGTCATAGGAACATGTAAAACACATATTTAACTATTAATTCATGTAAATGAATATTTAAAATTAACATTATTGCAATAGAAAAGCAAAATATTGTTAAATGCATTGTTGTTCAGGTCACATTTGCAAAGGCCTAACAATTATCTTAATGGACAATAGGCCCCATGAAAATATTTTTGTCTAAACTGTGTTGGCTCTGCTAAGTAGGGAACACAGCTGTGCTGTGCTGTGTGTGCTGTGCAATTAGAGATTAGACAAATACTAAAATTTTAAGATTTTGTATTGGGCTAGAAAAATTTTCATCACCCATTTTATTTCTGCAATTTGAACATCCAGATCACCTGCTTGAGAGAGCACTATGATGCTCTCAGGACAGTCAGTAAGGTCAGAGAAGATTATGAGTAGTCGACATGGTGAGATATGAGTAGCTGTACTGCTATTTGTGTAGTACAAAGCCTATCCAAGTCAGAGCCAATGATTCATAATAATACATGAATATATAATATATAGTCATAATATGCTTCCTGAAATTCCTCCCTTCATGAAATATTCTACACTGATTGAGAGACGACAGTTTCCCAAGTTAAACAAGCATTTTCATTTCCTTTAAATTCACTTTTCCTCTCAACTTCTGTACTGTGGCATACTCTATGTACAGTTACACTGTCTGAGGCCTGCTAATGGCACAGGGACAAAGGGATAATTCCCCAGGGTGGTTTACCTCTTAGGTTATAATTTTGTAATAAAAAGAAGAAGAAGAAGAAGAAGAAGAAGAAGAAGAAGAAGAAGAAGAAGNGAAGGAAGGAAGGAAGGAAGGAAGGAAGGAAGGAAGGAAGGAAGGAAGGAAGGAAGGAGCCCTTTGCCTGCCTCCTGATTTTGGCTCAGACTTGTTTTGCTCAGTGAGCATTCACATTCCAGAATGGTGCTGATGGCAGTAAGAGGATGAAAATGTCTGTGTAAAGGAAGCTGACCAGTATCACACGTGCCTGAATCTGTTTTTGCTTAAAATCCATAAAATCCAGGGAAGACATGAACTGTGACTCCTGAAGACTCCTACTTCCAAGAGAGTATGTAGCAGAATCATTTCTCTTAATTCTATGAATTTCCTGTATGATTTTGGGCTAGCTATTTAACTGTGGTGAAGCCTGAGCCCTTGATAAATCTTAAAAAGCTTATAGAATTGACACAAGCCCAAGGAGCATCAGTCAAACCACAGAGAAGTCAAACAATGCTTATAACATTCTTGCAAGGGTATATATGTGATTAATGCTCAACAAATGGCATTTTGTATTGTAAGAAATCTTTATTAAATGTCACATAATACTATCTTCCACAAAATCTTCAAATAATGATGAAATGCCTACCTCAGGATTATGTACCGATTATACATTACTCACTTCTGCATCCGCATTGCCAACTCACAGTACTTTTGATATGAAAACCCATGTTCACCTTCTGAGGAGGCATCTCTATTTGGATTTTCAACAGCCATCCCAAGCATGGGACAGACCTCAACATCTTCCTGGGCCATTACTATGTCACCTGCTTACACTAAATTCCACCATTTCCCATCAGAAGCCTTAGGATCCTTCCACTTATACAGCTCATTGACTTGCTACCGTATCTAAAGCGTGCTAAAGCCCTGATTATTCTGATGCCTGCAAACTCTTGAGTCAATTCATATACCCATGCAGGACTTTCCCTTATGAATGTCACAAGAAGTCATCAGCATGGTATCTGAAAGTCAGTTCCAATCCTTTCTGCTTCATCTTCTGGATTGCTTCTCAAGAGAGGCAGCTAAGATATGCATCTGAGCTTTTCACTCCCTGACTTCAGGATGAGGACTCTGTTCCTGACTGTGTAGGGCACCATACTGGATTCGCTTTTCCATTTCCTGTCTTTCCTGTAAACTCCAGGTGCTGGGAGCCTCCCGAGGATTGTGTGCTCTCACACCTACAATGTTTTATGTGTACTTTTTCTTTTTCACCTGAACACATGCCTTTCGAAGTTTGGCATACACAACCCTTCCAGAAACTAATGATTTTACAAGCCATTAACCACCAAAACTGTTCTCTCCTCAGATCAGGTAAAGCAGGCGGTTCCCAAATGTTTACCTAATATCTCAACCACACTATCAGCCTTTCTTTCTGTTTCTTCTCAAAGGAAAGAGGTTATTTCTTCTGAAGTGGTCCCCAAGATGTTGACAAGGGTATTATTTTTACTGTGTCAATTGTTATTGTGTCTTATGATTCATAAACAATTATTTTCAAGCAGGTGGTGATGGCGCCCACTCTATGGAGGCAGAGCCAGGTTCGAGGTCAGCCTTATCTGTGTTCCAAGATACTCAGGGCTACACAAAGAAATCCTGTCTTAAAAACGACAACAAAAAAACAATTATTTCCAATTATTTCATAAAGGAATCATTGTCTCTATAAGCTTTGGGTTCCTAATTATCTTTATCCTGGAGGAAAGAACGGAAATGTTAAAACACAGCACCTGCATCGAAGGTCTAACCCTCCTATCTACTAGGGGGAAACTTGGAATGAATTACTTCAAACTTGCTTCATCATTGTGAAGGTTAGACATAACCATGGACATAACCCTGAAAATAGAAAAGGACTGAAAAGACCATGAACAATAAGCAGAACACAGAGATGAAGTATGATGAAATTTGAGACAAAACTTGTCACTGGGACCAAATTTTGATCATTGAAATCATGTACTTTGTGTCTCTGGATAATCATGTAGCACAAATACCTGTGCACAAATACACACTCTGTTACTAGTTCTTATTGATTATGTGTGTTACTTAAAGCACTGGCCCTTAGTCTGCTCATTTCTACAATAGAAATGGAATAAAACTCCTTGTAGGATTATTACAAAGATTAATATGTAAATCAGAATCCCTGGAACATTGCAAATTCTTAGAACATAATTCTTTTACCATTAAAAACCTTTATGCTTCCTATAAACCCTATGGTAACTACACTATTTAATTATTTTTGTAATTTACACATTTCTTTTATTGGTTGTTTTCTCCTACTAAAATGTACTTTTTAAAGTTATTTGTATTCTATATTAATAATTAAAACATTGTTGTAAAGAACTTGCAGCTTTCTAAATTTTTTTTCAGTTATATTAGCCAGACCCAAAGTCTGTACATTTCAATGAACTTTAAGAATTTCAAATGTTGTATTTTGAGTATAGTCATCCCTCACTTTCCCATTCCTCCCGTATCCACCCACACTTCCTTACCCACCAACCTTAGGTGTTCTTTCTCTTTCTCTCACTCCACATCATGTTCATTTGTTTTGTCCATCAGGTCAGTACCTAGAACAATTGGATTGATCTACCTGAATACAGTGAGAGAATGAAAAACAGACAGACACATGGACACATATACACACACAAAAAAAACTGGGATCAGGTGTGCCGGGCTCTCTGATGAAGAAGCTCGACGTATTTATTATATGCAGTTGAACAGGGTGTGGGGCTGTTGCATACAGTTGAGCAGGGAGGCAGGATTAATACATACAGACAGGAAAACAGGGTTATTAGACACATCTGAACCATGAGGCAGGTTTAGCTCATCTCAGAAAAAGCCAGTTATAACTATCCAGGTGTAGAAAGCTCTAGAGGAGAATTTCCACACACACTCTCACCATCTGCACACAAAACAGACAAAGACTCGACTGTCCCTCTGAGTCTCACCATGGGGAAGGAGTGGCTGTCCCTCTGAGCCTCATATAGGGAAGATTTTGCCGTTTCCCACAGGGCTGAGCGATCATCCTTGACATGGCCAGCTCATGTCAACAACACATATTCACTCATGACTTCCAGGGCTTCCTCTGCTCACCACAAATAGTCTGTAATATTTGGTGGTCACGGATCCCACTAACCAAAAACTCAAAAGTAAGTATCTCATTACGTATTAGTTTTCTGAGCCTTTTCCATGTCTCTATTAATAATCCTATCTTTAAGCCCATTTCAGTTAGCACTTTTTAAACAAGCAGTCTGTTTCCTTACTGGAAAATTCACAGATTCACCACTGCCTCACATTTTGATGGAAAGTATTAGGCATAAGAATTGGTCAATAAATATTGATCAGCATATTGATTAGGAAAGGGATATACATATGTATGTGTTTGCCATAATAAACTTACAAATACGAATCTATATAGATGACAATCCTTCTTCTTCTGAATTTGTCTTGAATGTCATTATGAAGTCTGCCCAGAACCCTTAATATCTTCTAAGTGTTAAGTCATCCTAAATAAGTAACACAGAGGAAATACTTTGAAATTTTCCACTTGGCATTTTCTAAAAGTTTCCTGAAAATTGTTTTCTTTTCTTTACAGAAAATTTAATGACATAGGTGCTTGCTGTATAAGACAATGTAGATTTCCAGATGTAAGCTAGTCTTTCATAGGCTAAGGCAGGCAGTGTTTGCCCATGAGCCTATTTCCTTACTGGAAAATTCATGGATCCACTACTACCTCACATTTTGATGGAAAGTATTAGGCATAAGAACTGTTCAATAAATATTGATCAACTAGGTCAACTGATCAACTAAGTCAGTTGGATTTTGTGTAATAAATGAGGCAAGGATAATCATAACTTTGCTACAGTCTGATCATTAAGATCTGACAGATCAATTAGGGATTCCTGGTATCCTAAATGTTTGTGATGGTGCTGTACCTTAGACACCAAAGGTAAGGACCACAGTTCTAAAATATGCCATTGAAAGCAAATACATATGAGGAGAGTAAACTTCTCCTCCATGGGCAGCAGGAACAAAAGTAGTACACAGACACATGCAGGCAAAATGCTTAAATGCATAAAATGAAATTTTTAATTTGTTTATGTATTCGAAACAGGGTGTCTCTATATAGTTCTGACTGTTCTAGAACTCTCTATGTAGACCAGGCTGTCCTTGAACTCACAGAGATCCTCTGACCTCTGCCTTTTCCATGCTGGGACTAAAGTCATGAACCACCATACTTGCTAATATGATTTTTTTTAAAGATCTGGTAAGCCATTGATATGTTTAACGAGGCTAAGTTAAGTATTATATTATCATCAAAGTAAATGTCACTGAGTGATCTTGAAGGAGGTCTTATTTCACCACAGTTACTGTGCGTCTTCCCCCACTATTCTAAGGTATTTGCCGCTTGCCAACCCCATTGATGCATTGTCCAATCAATGTAGCCCTCTCTCAGGTATAAAAATGGGCACTCTCCTTTGGTCTCTTTTTCCAAACTTTGAAGGATATATTTGTTGTTATACTGTGCTTCTTCCTCTCTTTCAAAAAAATTTCAGTATGCATTATCTTTCCTAAGTTTGCAAAGTTGACTGTAATGACTTGGAAAGGAAAGTCCCTTCATGATTAAAACATCTACAAACCACATTCAAAGACTGGCCCAGCCAGGAAGATTGTTTACATTGAGATAACTCTACTGGCAGAATGGCCCGTGCTTAGAGACCTAAGACTGAAAGTGTACCTTTCATCTTCTGCATAATTCTCACTCACCTAGTGTTGGAGAAAATGCAATTTATTCTACGGACCTGGACCATTCTGTCCTGCTGGGCTGCTATAAAATTCAGGCATTCCTACCACAGCTGTGAGTCCCTCCTCTTAGGTTTCATCATCATTATTTGCTGCATCTGCAACAAACTTCATATTTCACCCATTTTTTTCTCCACTTGGATCATGCGTTCTTTCTTCTCAAGCATCTTCTATTTGCTGTTACCCCGCAGTGTAAATCCTTCCCTACCCCTTTTCTTAAATTCATCTGCTTCCTGCCATCTCTACCTAGGTGACCCTTAACAATACTATGGCAAGATGGGATGAGCTGTCTCTCCAAAGTGTTCTTCATCCTCCTTTCCATACTCTGGTTGGTGGCAATGGCAGGCATCCAAATGTCTAAATACAAAACAAACAAAAATAAAACCAAACCTCATTGTGTTCTCTCCTTTCAACTCCAGCTGCCTGAGAGTTTTATTGGCTCTTGGGTAATATTGCAATTGGCTCTCACTAATGTCTTTTTTCCCTTCAATTCAGTGCCAACAAAGCCACCAAAATAATTTTGCTGGAGCTGAGGGTGTAGTTCTGTGGTAGTTCTCTTGCCTCACATGGCCAAGGTTCAATTATACTCCTACAATTTAAGAATACGACATCAAAAAACGGAAGTTCAATCATTGTGTTAGATACTTTTGCTTCATTGTGGCCAAAATACCTGATGGACACAATTGAAGGGAGAAAGAATTTTGGCTCATGGTTTCAGAGGAACTTTCTGTCCTCCATGGTGGGGAGTGTGTGGCAGAGGTTCTTCAGATGACGGCAGGCCAGGAAGGGGAGAGAGCAAAGCTGGTGAAGGCTGTATGTAACAGTCACAATCACATTCCCAGTGGCTACCTCTGCCACTCCCTCTTAAACTCGGTAGCCTTCAGAGTCACGCCACAAGCTGGTGACCAAGTATTCAAATTGAGAGTCTATGGGGAAGAGTAAAATCTTTCCTGGATATCATCATTCACGGGACTGAGGTGGGGAAAGAAAAGGGCAACGCAAAGGCAATAAGCCACATGGACTGTGTGGTAGAAAAGGAAGAAAACGGGCAAAAGATTAGATCACCCACAGCAGGCTGCAAGTCTCTGCTCCTCCCAGATGGCCTTGCCCTATTCCCTTAACTGCTAGCTCAGTTCTGGAAAAGATTTCCCAACATCCTTAGCCAGGGGTCAGGCCTTCCTTCCTCATGCTAATGCCTCAGGCTGTCCTTACCGTGCCTCGAATCGCACTGCTGTCTGATCGCTTGCTTCTCATCCTCCTTTAGACTATGAGCTAACTAAAGGCAAGCACTGTCTCTGATTCATTTCCACACCTGGAGGGAACAAACCTCCCTGCGGAAAGGAGCCTTTCAGTAGTGTGTCTCTTTCCCTTTTCTTCATTTCTTTTCCTTTCATGAGAGTGCAGGCAAGAGATGATGAAATCTTTTTGTTTGTTTTTCCAGACAGAATTTTTCTGGTAGCCTTGACTGTGCTGTAGCTTTTTCTGTAGATCAGACTGGCCTCTAACTCACAGAGATCCGCCTGCCTCCGCTTTCCAAAGGCTAGGATTAAACGTATGCACCCCCACCACCCAGTGAGTTGATGAACTATTAACTAGAAGAGATGGGAGCTAGAAATACGTATTTAGAAAAGTTGAAGAAAGAATAGACTTAATTAATAACTGAAAAGGGCATGAACAATGATGGTCAGAACTCTTCCTTAAGAAGTTCATCTTTGAGTCAGCCAGTCTTCCTACCTCCTCATCCAGAGTCTAGCCTAATGAGTCTCCCTGACCTAATGGGTCTCCATTCATGCCTTCTCCCGAACCTGCCAGATCTAGCCTGGGTTCCATGTCCAGTGTCCCTGCTTGTCTGGCCTCCTTCACTGTACTGCAGCAAACCTCTAGGTACCACCAGGACTGTCCCCTCCCATGCCAATCTAACCTTTTCACATAGCCAGATTGACCCTGGCACACCAGGCTTAGGGCAGGAAGCACATCCTGGATCCTAGCCCAAGCCTCTTTGTCCACCTGACTGCCTCTACCCAAGTTATTTTCAACCGCCAGGCCCAAGTTGCCTACACATCCTCTCTTCTGCCCCAACCTGCTCTGTCCATATCAGACTTAGAACTGAGAAAATACATCCATGTGCACTGATCTCGCTATAAAAATACAAATAATACGGAAGAGCAAGCCAGTGCATTTTCTCCAAACCCACCAGATCTGTAGAAATGTCTGCCAATCAAAATTTCCTAGCTGAAAACCAGCACACAGAATTTAAAAGAACAAATACAAACTTCATCAAAGAATTCAAGGAGTTCTAAGGAAACATGGGGAAAAAACTTTAGAGTAAAGATAAATGCTTGAGCGATGCCCAATCACAAATACAATGCTGATGGACATCAAGAAACAAGCAGGATTTGAGAGTGTAATTCAATAGAGACTGATAGAAACGTTGAAAAGGACTCAAGCTGAAATGGAGATGAAATGGAAAAAAAGCCGATAATGCAACAAGAAAACTGAAAAAAATTTACAAGTAGAATGAATCAGGCAGAAGATAGAACTTTGGGTCACAGAGACAACATAGGGATGTAGATCAAATAGGTAAGGAATATGAAAATATTTTAATAACACAGAAACAGAACATATAGAAAATATGGGACACCATAAACGAAATCAAACTTTCAAATTATAGGCTAGACAAGGGAGCAGAATGCCAAATCAGTGCATAGTCAAGATCAAATAAAGTGTCTTGAAAGCTACAAGAGAAAAAACACAAGTCACACGTAAAAGGAAACCCATCAGAATCACAGCTGATTTCTCAATGGATACTTAAAAATCTGGAGGAGTCTGTAGCAGTGCACTCCAAGTCCTAAAAGACAGTGACAGTTGACCTAGACTAATATACCCAGCAAATCTATTCACCATTATCAAAGGAAAAAAATTTTTCCACAACATAAAGTTTCAGCTGGAAGCTCCACCTCAGCCCCACTTCTCCCTTTACAAAGTCTGCCCCCCTCAGAAAGACCACCAAAAGTACAGGCTTCTCCCCAAAGCTCAAGACCATACCTACAGGTATTTAAGCCCGGTCCCTAGACCTGCAATGTGGTTTCTCCTCTTCCCTCCCCCACCTCACTTCTGGGAGGCTGAAAAGGTCACCCAATAGTGCTTGATTCATTAAATCTGGTCTTTTTAATTTAGCTTGATCTGGCTTATTGCGTTGGCAGAGAAACCCACTATCAGGGGCCCAAAAATACCTATGAATGAAGAGCCTAAAAAATCTCTATCCAACAAACCAAACCTAAAGAAAATATAGAAAGCAATACTTGAAGCTGGAGAGAGGATGGAACATAACAGAGAGACTGTGGAAAGAAATATGAATCCATAATTATTAAAACACAAAATTTCACTGATAACAGAAACACCACCAAATAAAAACAGCACGACAATGTTTTGATAATAACTCTAAATTATTTAAATATCACTGGCCTCAGTTCTCCAATCAGAAAACACAGGATGACTGAATGGATGAAAAAATAAAATGTGTTGTCTATAAGAAACAGACCTTAGCTTTTGAGATAGGCACCACCTTAGTGTAAAAGGGTAGATAAAAGTACTCAAAAAATGGGATCAGGACTCAACTAGGCATCTTCATTTTAATATCTGACAAAATAGGCTTCAACCTAAACCCAATCAGAAGAGACGAAGAAAGACATTTCATTATAATTAGTGGAACAGCTTACCAAGAAGACATTACTGTCCTAAACACTTATGCCCCAAACTCTGGGGCACCAAATTTCATAAAAATGTACTGCTGGATTTAAGAACACAGATTAACATTATTAATCCAGTGCTGCACTTTCTCCAATAGACAGGTCATCTTAACATAAGTCCAAGCCAGACGGAGTCCATATGCTGACAAGGAAGTATACACTGGCTCCCGTCCCTAGCCCAAAAGTTATCTATCTCCAATTGTCGACTGCTCACAACTGAAAAAATTAGTTTTCTCCAATGGAGTCTCACTGGGCATAACAATCACGTTTAAAGGCAGGCCCCATGCCCAGCAGCAAACAGACAACAAAGAACAAGCTTAGTGTACTGTAGAGCTTATGTGTCTTGTGATGCTTTATTTGAGCATTTTTTACCTTATTAGTCTGCGTATAGATCATGTTTTCTAATTTTACGTTTTCATGTGTTCTGTGCATGTATATGGGTGTGTGTGCACACTGAGTGTGTGTTGCTGCCTGCATATATTTCTTGTGCTTTTTCCTTTTTTTATCTTTTTTGTTTTATTCTGCCTTGCTTGTTAAGTTGACATATTTGTTTTCTAAAGAAAGCAAGAAGGAAAGAGAGAATGTGGTGGGGGTGGGGAAGATCTAGGAGGAGAGGAGGGAGGGGAAACCATGATCAGATATATTGTCTGAAAAAAAATTTTCAATAAAAAATTAAAGATAAATCAGAAAAAGAAAAAATAAATGAATTAATGTTGCAACTCAAAAATTTGAAAAGTAGGGCTAGAAAGATGGATCAAAGGTTAAGAACATAATAGCTCTTCCAGAGGTCCTGAGTTCAATTCTGGCCAACCACATGGTGGCTCACAACTGTCTGTAATAAGATCTAATGCCCTCTTCTGGCATGCAGACACACATGTAGACAAAAAATATACATCATAAATAAATAAATCTTTTTAAAATATTAGAAAATTAAGAACAAACCAAATCTAAAGCCAGGCGACATGGTGAGAATCAGATCAGAAATCAATGAAACAGAAGCAAAGGACACATTGAAAAGAATCAGCACCTAAGAGATGGTCTTTGATAAGATAAACAAGATTGACAGATCCATGGTTCAGTTAACTAAAAGAATGGACTGGACTCAAATTAGCAGACTCAGAAATGAACAGAGAAACATTACAACTGACACCAAAGAAATTCAGAACCTTATAAGAGAATATTTTTAAAATCTATACTCCAATTAAGCTGGGAAACCTAAAAAGAAATGGATGAATTTCTAGATTCAGCAAAACCACCAAAATTAAACCAAGGTGAAATCAACAACCTAAACAGACCCATAACGAATATATTGGCAGAATTAATATTGTGAAAATGATCATTTTACCAAAACTATTTACTGATTCAATGCATTCTCTGTCAAAATTCCCATCTCATTTCTCAGAGAAATAGAAAAACAAACAAAAAACTATATTAACATTCAAGTGGAATCATGGAGACCCCAGATAACCCAAACAATCCTGAATAAAAGGAACAATGCTGTAGGTACTATCATTCCAGATCCCAAGATATGTTACAAAGCCATAGTAATAAAAACAGAATGGTACTGCCACAAATCAGACATGCAGACCAATGGAACAAAATCAAAGACCCAAATGTGATATTTGTGTCTTTAACCACTTAATATTTGACAAAGATGCCAAAAACATAAGTTAAAGAAAATAAATCACCTTCAACAAATGGTGCTGGGGAAAATGGGTATCTAAATACAGAAGAATGAAATTAGTTATATCTATCACCTTGTACAAAAACTAACTTCAAAAGGATCAAAGGCTTAAATCTAAAGCCTGAAGCATTGAAACCACTATAAGAAAACACAGGCAGCATCCTCTATGACAGAGGTGTAAGATTCCATTTGCCTGAGAATTAAGAACAAGAATTGGTAAGTAGGACTTTATGAAACTAAAAAGTTTCTGAGGCAGTAAAGAAAAAAATAATTGAGTGAATAGGAAACCCACAGAATTGGAGAGAATCTTTGCAAGCTATACATTTGAGAAAGATCTAATATCCAGTTATATAAATAATTCACAAAACAAAGAATGAAAAAATAGCTCATTCAAAAAAATGAGCCTGGGTCCTGAACAGAGAGTTCTCAAAAGACAGGGAAAAAATGCCTAAGAAATATCTTTTTAAAATGTTCATCATCACTAGCAATTGGGAAAATGTAAGTCAAAATAACTTTGAGATTTTATCTTACCCCATTTAGAATTGCAAAGATCAACAAAAGGACTGTTGACAAACACAGAAGGGAGTATGGAGGGCTAAGGGAGACTCATTCACAGTTAATGGGATTGCAAACTGGTGCAGCCACTATGAAAATAAGTGTGGATAATTCTCAAGAAGCTAAAGATAAATCTGCCATATGACCCCAGCTATACTGCCATATACCCAGCATAGGCCCAGAGGAATCTGCAGCCTACTCCACGGATACTTGCACATCCATGTGCTGCTTTGCTCACAGTAGCTAGTCAGTGATCACAACCTAAATATCCTAAAACTGAAGAATAGAAAATAAAAATGTGGTGCATGTATGCTATGGGATATTGTTCAGCTGTAAAGAAAAATGAAACTATGAACTTTATAGGCAAATGGGTAGAACAGAAAAGATCATACTAAGTAAGGTGACCCAGTGTAAGAAAAACAGTCATCACACGTTCTTTTATCAGAGGCTCCTAGCCCCAAATCTTCACTTGTAAGTACATATCCTGGAGGAACTGCAGAAACCAGGAAAGTAAAAAGGACCATTGTCATTGTATAGAGTTCGGGGAGCAATAGAGAGGGACAGAGGAGGATGCAAGTGATCTGATTATGGAAACGGGGAAGTGAGAGTAGTAAATACAGGAGGAGGAAGTGAGCAAAATAACAGTAAGGATATCTGAAAAAGTCATAACTTCCTTAAAAACTATAGCACATGTAGAGGTCTATGTAAAAACAAACATAGAGAGCTTAAATGAAATTTTTTTCATCTGGGCTGACAATGCTCCCTCCAAGAGCCAAAGTCCGTCTAACAAAAACCTCAAGGCCCAACATGTAAAGCCCACTTTTGGGTTGTTTGTCTGGGTTGATAAAGAGACTCCCCAAATATACAGGCTTCTGCTCTTGCTGTTGGTTGCCTCAACCACCCAGAGGTAGAAGGTAAATCCTATTGCTAAAGATACCAAGCACTGTTGTCTGAGTTTTCTGTCCTGCTCAATTCCCGCAGTCATTGAGTCCCAAAGGAATTACACAGAGGTCTACATTAGTTATAAACTGATTGGCTCATTAGCTCAGTCTTCTTATTAACTCTTATAACTTATATTAGTCCATTATTCTTGTCTATGTTAGCCACATAGCTTGGTACCTTTTTCATCAGGGTAATCACATCTTACTTCTTCTGTGGTTGGTCAAGACTGCAGAGGAATGGGCTTTCCTCTTACCGGAATTCTGTTATCATTGACCCACCTCTACTTCCTGTCTGGTTGTCCCACCTATACTTCCTGCCTGGCTACTGGCCAATCAGTTTTTATTTAAAATATAATTGACAGAATATAGACATTTGTCCCATACCAAAGCACTTCAGTAAAGGGCCACAGAAACATTTGATCTGGAGCTAGCCTGAATGCCCCCCACCCCGAGGATTAGCTTTATGGTACCAGAAGTCACCATGCAATCTTCCAAAGGAGGAAAGCAACCAACAGTCTACACAGCTTTGACACCTGTAAATTGCAGCAAAAAGACAGTATAGCAAGATAACTCAACAGATGCAGTAGCAGCACACATACCTTGGTGGTAACCAACAACTCTCTAATTGGACTTCTGACTTGCTCAGCAAGAGGGAAATCATGTCAATTGTACAGGGCTAGAAAAGTCATGGATCTTAGAGGAGAATTAATAGTCACCAATTTACTAACCCAGCATAATTGCAAACTACACTCTAAATGTTTGTCCTTATATAAGTGTAGTTCTCACCCCTCATCAAGGAGACTTCTTTTTGCAACAGATAGAGATCATCCCAGAAGAGCAGTAGTGATCAAAATGCAGAGTTGTGGAGCCTAGTATCAATTGAAATATGTATAAAATAACTCCTGCACCTAAGGCTCAGGGAACTTTGTGAAAAAGGGGGCCAAAAAATTGTAAGAACCAAAAGAACTTTGCAATGAGACTGTGTTTCCTACTAACACTAGAAGCTACACCCATAAAACCTTACCAACTTGATTGGTTAAACATGAGCTGAACAAGGACAATAGACCTGCCAAAACGGATGGGGAAACACCAAGAAGACTAAGCCTTAAAGATTCAACTAACTGGAATTCTAACGTGTTTAAGTCAAAGGTTATACAAATTGAGTGATGTCAGATACTGGGAAAACAGAGTTCTGCAATGTCTATATAGTTTTATTTGGAATCCCAACCACCTAATTTTCTAATTTGAAAAATGGGCAGTAATATCTCATCTTAATAGATGTGTTTTAACTCTCAGAGAGTCACTGGCTGCACAAGAAGCTTCCCACATGCATGGAGAGAGATGTATCGCTTATAGGTCCTTGTCTAACTAGGAAAGCCTGGTCACAAATTGACACATTTTAGACCTGCCCAGTCTCAATTGGACCAGGACAGCGTGGTCACATGATTATGCATTTTAGATCTGCCCAGTCTCAGTTGGAAGCCATTGGTCAGATGGTCTCCATCTTAGGAGACTAGGAGAGCAGCCTGAGACCTGGTATTCTCACTTCCAGGCAGCCTGCCAGAATGGTGGGTTATTAACTCACATCTCCCTCTCTCCCTCCAGTGACCTGGGGGCTAACCTTCCATCTTGTATACAGTCGCTTTCTACTAAATTTTATATGCTCTGCTGGTGAAATCAACAACAAAATTTTATTTTCAAATATTATATCCTAAATTTCTGGAAGTTCTACTTGTCCCATTTCAATTTCTGCTTTATCTTTTCACCCTCAGCATCTAGTGAACTAAATTTGACTCTTCCCAGGTCTGCTCTTTGGCATTTTCCTTTATGTGGTTCCCTGGGTGGTTTGTGGCTATGAGTTGCTCATTTCTATTAAAACATTTTCTGGGGACTAGGGAGATGACTTAGTGGTTCAGAGCCCTGGATGCTCTTGAAGAGGACCCGGGTTCAATTCCAGCACCCATATAGTGGCTAACAGATGCCTGTAACTACTTTTCCAGGGGATCTGACCCCTCTTCTGACCTCCACAAGGACCAGGCACATACATGTCAAACCCAGGCATACATGCAAGCAAAACATTCATACCATAACAATAATAAAGATATAAAACATGTTTTTTTTGTTTGTTTTAGCAACCCAAACAAAGTTTTCCCTCCCTCCTCTCCTCCCAATCTCCCCTTACCTCTGCTCCTCATCATCTTCTGCTCCTCAGTTTCTCCTCAGATAGGGGCAAGCCTCTGATTAATATGAGTCAGCCATTGTATATCAAGTTGCAATGAGGCTAGGAACCTCCTCTTCAATTAAGGCTGGATGAAGCAATCCAGTAAGAGGGACAAGTCCCAAAAGTTGGTAACAAAATTAGAGACAGACCCTGCTTAGGAATATCACAAGAAGACCAAGTTACACCATTGTAACACATATGCTGAGGGTCTAGGTCTGTCCCATGATGGCTCCCTAGTTTTTAGTTCAGTCTCTGTGAGCCCCCATGAGCCCAGGTTAGTTGGTTCTAGGGTTTTCTTTGTGGTGTCTTTGGCACCTCTGGCTCCCACAACCCTTCCTCCCCCTCTCCCGGAGGATTCTGTGAGCTCTATACAATGCTTGGTTGTGGATTCCATTAGTTGCTTGGTGAAACCTCTATGATGACAGTTGGGCTAGGTAGCAGTCTATGTCTATAGAAGAGTATTTATTATTGCCTGTACCAAAAGATCCATCGGAGAGCATTTGTAGGCAGAGATGGGCAGGTACCAAAGCAAGAATTCTTTCAACAATCTGAAAACCAACATGATAACACCAGAACCCAGCAAACCTACAACAGGAAGACTGGAACACCCTAATCCAGAAGAAGTAGAAAAAAAGTGATATTATGAAAGC
>LOEQ01001803.1:109024-123506 GCA_001685075.1 Bramus lutescens
ATTTTTAATAATAATAATAATAATAATAATAATAATAATAAATGATTTAAAAAAAAGAAGTGAGTCCTCAACCACCCTCATGCTGCCTCCCATGCACATTGATTCCTGTCTCCAGATCTGAATCTGGAGACTTTGTACCCTTACACTTTGTACTCTGACCTCCTGATGGGATACTCTCAGTCACTGCCTCTAACGACCAGGGGTGCTGAACCCTGAATTACACCCAATCAGGTCCTAGTTAGCGTCACCCCAGTTATTCACAATGTAATGAATGAAGTGTTGATATTTGTGGTGGCTTGATCATTGATGACCATCATGATAAGATAGCTTTGGTTTCTCCCAAACCATTTCTGTCCTTTCATTGAGTGTTTCCACTGAACTCCCTCGTCACACCTCTTCATTGGTTGCACTGTGCCCATCACAGGGAACTTCACAAAGCCAGAGCATGTGCATGTCTGACCCTTTAGAATAAATGGGAAAGTGACCAAGGAGCAACCTTTAAAGTCTGTTTTGATTTTATTGGCCTCCATCTCTATGTTCCCCCAAACACACACACAGACACACACACACAGACAGGCACACACACAACTTGTTTTTCCAAAAGCTTTTGAAATTTCTCTTTGCGTATACCCCTGAGGCCAGTGGACAGGAAATGGGAACTGGATAGGAAAGAAGCTGAAAACATCTCTTGCAAATTTTTGTTCTTGGGGTATGACAATTTTCCACTTAAATTGCTATAAAAATAGACTAACTGGGAAGTGCGACGTTATGTCAAAAGAGTACTGTTCTCTCATGTGTGCCTGCGGTCCACAAGATCACTAGTTCAGCCTAAACCCACTACATCCTTAATATTTTTCTTTACTGACTGTCTGAAAAATCTTAGAAAATACTTTTAAATTTTTGCCTGCAGTGTAAGTGAGGCATGATATTCTCAAGGAAGGGTACCCTTTGAAGGAACATGCTCCCTAGAATCACTGAATTCTCTGTCTGTGTCTGTGTCTCTATGTACCTTCCTCCCTGCCTTTCTCTTTGCGTATTAGAGTTTTAACACACACTCACACACGCTCTGCAGGCATCCACTACTGAACTGTACCCTTAGCCAAACATTTTAAACCTTGAAGTCATTAGTTCTTTTAGCTTTACTTAATTTGAAATAATTCTGTCTAAACAGTCAAAGAACCATAAGATTTTAACATTTCCTAGTTTTCTCTGTCTTCTTCATGATTTATGCATTTGTTCTATGATCTATACTAAAAAAAATAAAGAGAGTATAGGGAAATTTCATAAGAATCTTGTTAGTTTGAAAATACTCCCTAGATAATATTTTGTTGTTCAGATTTCTTTTTTGTAAGATATAGACACAGAGAAGAAATATTTTTGCCTATCATTCTCACTTGACAATATAAAAAATTGGTACTTAGACATTGTCCCTTAGATTTCCTTTTGAAATCTTCATTGCTAATGAAATACAGAAGTCCTGACCCCTTCTTTCTGCTCTAGAATTCTGTGAAGAGAAAACCCCAGTTGCCACCATAGACCACAGTAGGATGCCTGGGACACTTCACTGCTCTGTAAGAAATAGATCAGGTGGCTGTCACTGGTGTCCCTGAGGTCATAATCATTCTGCAGATATTTCAAAAGGATCCGGTAATTAAGTTAATAATCCCTGTTGTTATAAACACTAGATGTGGCATTGTTCATTTATTGCCTTCTAACATCCATGATATCGATTTACACAAGAATAACTAAGGGAAGTACTGGTATTGAAGACTCTGGGAAGGGAACTAGGATCAAAGGCTCCTAGATTAAAGGGTTGATTTAGGATAGATGTTAAAAGACATCATGAGAACAGCACACTTATTACAAACAAGAAATCCCTGTCCTACCTACAGTTCTGTCTGGTGACGAGGATTCCAGTTCCTGTGAAAAAAAAACAAAAATGGAAGTAGAATTGAATGCATTAAATTGCTTCTCGTGTAATTAAAATAAACATGCTTATATTTAGATACCTTTAATTTACATTTAAAATGCAGTTTCATAGATAATGCAGGCAGGGCCACACAGGAAGAAGAATTTGAACTCTAAATGTGTGCATATGTAAATAATGTGCACAATTACTATGTATATGCTTTACAGTCCTAACAAGTTCACTTATCTAGGCATCTTTTTTGAGATCATAATACTTAGAGCCTCCATCTGGCCTCATTTGAGAAACTCAGAAAACATCATTTAAGTTGCTAGAGAATTCCACTTCATCAACCACAGACATCCACATTATAATAGTTTCATAGACTCAACAATAGAGATAAATATGATATGTGGTTAAAGAGAAATTTCAACAAAACATGAAAATTCAATGTATAGCAACTGCTCAAGGTTATGATATGTGGTTAAAGAGAAATTTCAACAAAACATAAAAATTCAATGTATAGCAACTGCTCAAGGTGTTTTCAGGATTAGCTCTTGGTATTATCTTATGTGACAACTGCTTTGGCTAAGGGTTGGTGGAAACTTCTGGAAAATCTAAACACTCCTGCAGAGTGGTAGAGTTTTTAATTTATCAGCTGGACTGACACAAGACTATAGTAGAACACTTGCTTTAACTCAATCTCAATTTCTCCACTTAACACCCTTCTCTGGGCAACTTTCCAGGCTTACGGCCACTTTCTAGAGGCCCTGGGCAAGTGTTTATGTTCAGCATCTGTTATGGGAGTGAAATCTGTCTTTATATCTCTGTGAATGTCCACTCTGCCCTGCAACTGCATGTGTGGCGTTTGTTCCACATTTAACTTTTATCTTTGATTAACGAACACAAAACATTTTGTCTATAATAGGGCACAGACTGCAACCCACAGGCCAAATCCAATGAATCACCTGTTTTTGTGACTGACTGACATACATGATCATTTATTTAGATATTATCAATCAGTGCTACAAAAATTAAATCATTGTTGCAGAAACTGTACAGGCTGCTAAATTTAAAGTGTGTTTGTGTGTGTGTTTCTGTACTACAGAATATGTTTGCTGACTTCTGGTCTACATAGAATAAAATAAATAAGGGAGAAAGTCAGCTATCTACTTGGGTGTCAACTGCTTCATGGAAATAACTCAAAAGAATTTATTTAACAGAATTGCCTTCAATTCACTGATTGGGAAAGTGTTCTGTGAGAAAACAGATGTCTGGTCATATATTTTACTACTTGCCATTTTAAAACATGGTTGTTGTATATGAGAGAAGGGGTAGTATATGGGACAAGTATGATCAGTGCTGAAACAAACAAGCCATTGACCACATTTGAAGAAGGTGAGTCTACCTGTATCATCTTCACAACATCCCTTTGCTCCTGCTTCACCGCTGCCTATTCTTTCTCCTTAATGTCTGGTAGGTTGGGCCAAGTTCCCTCTTTCTTCCTGGTTAGCATCTGTCAATCACTACTGGAGTTGGAGTGCACATTATCCTTGCTGCTACTCTTCCTGTGATATTTATATTTTTTAAAAGTGAATTTCTGAAGCTAAGGAACCATACCAAGATAGGTCTTGCCAAGCAGGGGGCTGGGAGTATGGGTTACCTTCATACCAAGACTTGAGTCTCTAGAAGGCAGCCAACTTTCTGTTGGCCAGCAGCCTCCTCCAGAAGCAAGAACTATTTTCTTTCCCTTTTCTTTCTTTTTTTAAATAACAGCTTTTGAGCCAGTCATGAATCACTGGAATTCTTTCTATGGATGCATTCACCTCCAGAAATAAATCATTTTATGTTTGCTTTACCTTGAAGATAATAAGATGTAGGAAATCAGCATGAATGACAACCACTTATATTTCCTAGAAAATTAGCAGTTTTCTTATAAGTCACTAGTTCCTAGATAAAGCTCCATAAAGGCTGATGTTGTCATTTGAATGTCCCCTCTATAAAGCACAGGATGCAATCTATCATATTGTCAGTGCCAATATCAGAGGGTTGGCCTCTGCCCTTGTAAGGGGTTGTGCTAATATAAGAGTATATTTTCAGCTCCAGGTGACTTGGTTACAAAACTTCTCACCATGTGCCCACAGAATGATAAACTGGAAGATACCCTTCACCACATGCCTTAATACTGAACTTACAAAATATAGAATTATAAGACATAAATCACTTCTTGGGCCAGGGACACAGACTAGTGGTAGAACCCTATTATGCCTATCCTATCCTTGCTTAGTTCCCAGCCCTGCAAAACTAAAATTGGTCTCTTTACAAAATAGATAGTATTTGGCATTCTGTTATAGCAGAAGAACACAGAGAAAGATAAGTAACTCTTAGTCAATTAAAGTCCTCAGTGAAGGACAGAATTGGATTTTGCTGATTAACTGTATAACACTGTACCCAGCCTAAGAAGGCCAGGCAGGCCTCCATTTCCTTCCTTTGTTTCTTCTCAACCTTCCTCATGCCTGGTTCCTCAGAAGAAGCTTGATATGTTCTGTACTGGCCAGATTAAGCTGTAGGCCTGCATCATTACACATGCACTGGCTCCCAGGGCAGAAGCCCAACTCCTGCCCCGCCTCCTGAAACCAAAGGTTTTAGAAGGTGGTACTTGCCTATCGATTTGGATATTTTAGGTTTCTGTTCTTCCTTTCTTTTTGGTTTGTGTTGTGGAACAATGGCTTATACCCTGTCAATTGTATTTTAATAAAATGCTGATTGGCCAGTAGCCAGGCAGGAAGTATAGGCAGGACAACCAGGTAGGAAGTAGAGGCAGGGCAAAGAGAACAGGAGAATTCTGGGAAGAAGGAAGTCCCATTCAGCAGTTGTGACCCAGCCACAGAATAAGCAAGATGAGACTGCCTTGCTGAATAAGGTACTGAGCCACAAGGCTAACATAGACAAGAATAATGGGCTAATATAAGATGTAAGAGTTAATAAGAAGTCTGAGCTACTAAGCCAATCAGTTTATAGCTAATGTAGACCTCTGTGTGATTTATTTGGGAAGTAATGACTGCAGGATGGGGCAGGACATAAAATCTCAGACAACAGGTGTGGTTTTAATATTTTGTTTTCTTAAGAGAGGTTCTCATTATGTAGCCTGCACTGGCCTCAAAGTCATGATCTTCCTGCCTCCGCTGCCAGAACACTGAGATTAAAAGTAAGCAACATCATGCCTGACTCAAAAACTGTTCTTAATAATAGTAATAATAGACCATGGGCAATTCAAATACCCTACAATTTGAGGAATGGCAGGTGGAGGGAAGACTAGAACCTCCAGTAAAATATGGCTGCCTCAGCTGACACATGGAAAACACGAAACTAAGAATAAATGTGTCAGAAAGATGAAAATAAAGTGAATATAGTGGCTGAAAGTAAAATCCCCTGAGGGGAGTGTTCCCTTCCTTTTAGTTGGAAAGCTGTGTAAAGGGTCCTTGGGTACCTCATAGCTGACAGGTCTTGATGGGCTTTATCCCCTTATGATGCTGCAGAGGGGTGAAACCCATGTCCACTATGGTTTAGAATTCATTTCCCTGAGAGAGAATTCTCATGGGGGGGGGGCTTAGAGCGAGGATCTCATTAGGATACAAAGACAGTTCCATGGGCTCTGTAGATATCTAAACTGGATTCACCCCCAGAATAGAACAAACACCTAGAATTCTTGGGGTACATTATCATGGATTCCATGGGAAGGGTGACTCTCCGTGGTAATCTTTCAGATGCTGTCTATCAGGCTGCTCTGAAGAAATGTTAAAAGTTACTGTCAAGCACAAGTAACTGTGAATTTGCTTGGTAGTGTGGAGAACAGAGCCACATTTGCAAGTCTGCAGACTGAGGTGTAGTTCACCCTTTACCATGTTTAAAAAGAAATATTTCTGGGGCCAGGCACCAGAGATAAATGGCATGTTGAGGAAATCTATATTCTACTCCATCCCTTACATGCACTAAAGCACTTGGAAGACTTTTAGACAACACAAGAAGTATGCAAAGCCAATTAGTTTGCCTCTGTGAGACCACCCTAAGACATCTTTCTTTTAGAGGTTGGCCCTCAAGAGCAACGGCAAAATCCAGTTAAATGAAAACAGCCAAGGTTGGCTGAGGCCGTAAGCACCCGATGGAGAAAGGACAGGACTGCAGCCGTGTGTGAGGACGTTGAGAAGTGGTTCTTACACCCAACGAAGTCCATGAAGTAAGAGCTGGGCAGGTGCGGTTCCTAAGAAGAGTAAGAGAGAGAAGTTGAGAGAAGATGCTCTGGAATGCATAGTCTCGAAGCTCAAGACGACAAGCTACTGAAGTTGTCCTCAGTCAGACTTTTGACCGGGTACCGAAGGCACTTTGTGACCCGCTCTTAGCCTCTCTGCCATACCTCAACGTACTTCACACTCTTTGCCAGTTCAAGTCATCACACCTACAGTGCTTCTCTACCCCCTCAGGTCTTAATGTTGTTTCCTGTCTATCTGATCTTTGGATCTATTATTTATAACCTAGACACGCCAGCATTGCACCCAAAGAGAAACCACGTCTTCTTTGTTCACGTCATCGCTTTTATCAATAAACTAAGGTCACAGTGGGCAACTAATATTTGTCAAACTTGAATGAAACCATCATTTCATTACTAGGTACTCTTTAATCTCTCAGTCTTACTTTTTTTTAATGGGGTGTTACATCTACGTTGTAATCATTTGGAAAATTCATTTTTAAAAGTATGAGATGCATTAATGGCTCAAAGTTCTTCATCTTCTCTTGGTGATTTTCTGGCAATCCTGATTTGTAAGACTCTCTACCTTTTCTACAGAGAAGTTCATATCAAATGGAAAAATGAAGGCTTAGTATCATTACTGCTCATTGATTGTTTCATATCTATAAATCTCAACTCCCCTGATAGATTGTAGATTAAGTCAGTTCAAACAAATCTGAATCATCAAACTGAATGACTGATGTTTATTAAGATCTGTGTTACCACTCAGTCCTTTGCCCTAACATTACCTGTTTTAATCCCATTAACAAGGATTTATTGATTTATGCATTTGGTCACTGCGTTGAGAGAGATTGTATTTCCTTTTAGGCCTCAATGTGTTAAGAAAACCACTACTGTTAAGCAAAGGCACAGGCAAGCTGGCCAGGCTGCAGCGAATGATGCTAAATGGAGATGCTCGTTGTTTCTAGCTCACTGTAAATTCATCTGCAGCAAGATCACATGAGAAAGCCAAGTGTGGAAGCTAATGCCTGTCATCTAGAACCTAGGCAGCTGAGGCAAGAGAACCACCACGAGCTCAAGGTCAGCTGGGAACAGATACTCGATTCAAAGCCTTAGCCATGTAGTGAGACCCCATAATTAATAAAGATAGGAAAAACAAAATTGCCCACTTCACCTGAGATGCAGGTAAATTGAAGCATAAGGAGACCCCCTGCAATGTCCATGCCTTAGTCCTTGTAGTTCACAGGTAACAACAGCACCCATGCAACAAAACTCTGATCGGAAGGAGCACTGTGACCCAGCACTAATGGCTGGAAAACAATGAGGAACAGAACTTAGGAACTTCGTCCTATTCATCAAACCCTTATCATTCCTATGAACTACTCTTGAAAATGTAGAGGAAACAGGAACTTGTCTGTAGAACCCTAGGGTTCTTCTCCCAGACTTCAGAGGAAGCCCAGAGCTGCAGAGTTAGAAACTGAGCTTCTGAGATCCAAGTCTATAAAAGCAGAAGAAGATTCTAAGTTGTCCCCAGTGACTTTTACCTGCTAAAAACCTGCCATCTTCCTATCTGCCTTGGTTCAGAACAGTGATGTGACTTCACAGGGAGCTAACTGGGAGAAAGAAAGTGAGGACAGTGTGGGTAGGAGCCATAAAGACCAAAGAGGTCAGAAGAGGGAGTTTGGCCAGTAGGTACTAGTGTTATTGGACTCATTACATTGTCAAAATTGCCTTTTTACTTGTCCATTTGTTCCAGGAGGCATTAAGCCAATCTTCCAACAAAGGCAGAACCTGGGTTTTATTTTGTTTCCATTTTATTCTCAGAACAAAGCCCAGTGACTCTCAAGACATGTTACCTAATAAACGAAAGAGTAATTAATGCCAGGCACAGGGTCAAACAGAGTTAGTCCAGTAAAGAAAATTCAAAGCGCTTAAGATGGAGATGTTCTGTGAATGAGACAAGCAAGAGTTCAAGTCTAGAGGGCAGATTGCGGCAGGACAGATCTGCCTAGGCTTTGGAGAAATCCCAGACTTTACATCCTGACTCTGTGTTCCCTTCTCTCTTGTGAGATTGGGCAAGTTGCTCAGTTGTTTCAAATCTTTGAAATAGTGGTTCATAATGGCATCCTAGCAGCTTCATGAGAGGATTAAATACGATATTCAAAGGTCAACTCTGGCTGCGGGTGAAACTCGGCAGCTGGACTCATGCCTAAGATGCATAAAGCTCAACACCGAATGTAGAAGGGTCAAATTGTGCTGGGTGCTGCACTCCACGAGTGGCTGCTATTAGAGAAAGGCAGGAAGAAGCAGATCCTGTAATTCTAATAGCTAATAAGCATCATCCAAAATTGGGAGGTCCAAGCCCAGAGATAAGAATCTAGTCTCCTAAACCAGCAAATAAATGATGACGGACTCAGGTGGAGAGTAAAAACACAAGCGGACGATTGAGGAGGCAAGGAGCAAGGTCCAGGCAAAGGATCTTTTATGCCAGTCATGGAAGGAGAAGAGAACCTGTTCCAACAACTTTCAAAGGCTGGCGAGCTTTCTGTGCCTTAGAGCAGAGCTGCTCACAGTGAGTGGGCAGGTATGAGCTCATCTAGTGCTAATAGGTACACCTGGCAAGAACAGGAATGAGAAGGGATGTGAAGTCAGACAGTTCATGACAGCTACACAGGAGGTGGTCAACAAGTAGCTGTTGGTAATTTACTTTCGTCATTAGAACCATTGTTCCAAAGTAGGGGGAGCAGTAAGCCTTCATTTGTCTATGAAACTCTTGCTCAAGTTAGGCCAAACTGATCATCTTATTTGTTCAGTCTTATTCAGAAACTCTTGGGTAAAGGATGTTTCCCAAAGGACCCCTCTCATTTCGTTTGGGGAATCTGGTTTCTCTCCTGGACTATGTCATTCAGCTACATCCAGTCACCTAGGAAGCAGCGTCTTCGACAGCCAGGCAGCACTATTCTGTGTTTGAAATGTGAGTCAGATTGAATGTTGCTGGAATGGTCTGGAGACCTTCTCTCTCTGGCCACCCCCATCTTGCTAAGGTAGTGTACCACTTACTAACACTGCTCCCAGGGAAGTAGTGATTCTGAAATTCTCCAGCTCCAGCCAAGCCTTACTCAAGCATTGCAACTCTTGCGGGTCAGGTGGGGATGTTTTGTTTTGGGCTTTTTCCTTTTTTTTTATTTTCTGAGTAACGAATCTGTTTCTGAGCAGAAACACAGCAAGCCTTGTGTAGAATGCAAAGTTTTCTTGTAAAAATGTCAGTTGCAATAAAGGGAATCTGTAGCCAGCCTGGCAGTCCCAGGGGCTGTTACAGGGATGAAGTCAGAGCCTCAGCTTGTGTCTACATGACACCAAACATCCAGTTAAAAAGTGAAAAACTCAAGCAGCCATCCAGATGTTGTGTCTGCTGAATGCCAAGCATCCTGATGTTTTCAACTATCCAGATGTTTGGCGTCAGGCAGACCAATAACCAAAATCTGGAAACATGTAGGTGTTTGGTATCTTGTAGACACAGCCTTGAAGAGTAAAGCCAAGGCTGGGCTTGTCGTGGACCTTATTTCTTCACCTAATGATTGAGTCTCTGGAGACTTCATGAGGCCAAATGAAGCTCTTCTGTTGGAAAGTACTTGGAGTCGGGCACATAGGTAAACAAGGCTTTGCTAGAGGAATAGACACAAAGAAAGGAAAAAAGAAACAAAACCAACTTTAGTTCAAATGGCTTTGAAATCTCTCACTTGGTCAACATAAGGATGCCCATTCCTTAAACATTGAGGGCAGGAGGTGTCAGGGAGACCTGGTGTTAACTAAACCTGATTTGACCTCCAGAGAGCAAGTCTGAGCCGTCAGAAGGACTGCAGACCTCTTCGGTTTTCATGACTGGTTGGGTTACTTGAAACTTTCTTAGCTGTCAGGGCTTTTCTGGATAAGCCCCCTTAGTGTGACTGTCAGCAGGGACTGAACCGACCTGTAATGTGACAGAATAATCCATGACAAATTTAATTCTCAGTTTGAAGTAGTCATTCCTTATTTTACCCTTCTTCCTATAATCCTGAAAAGTAGCAAATAAGGTGGGGGGGAGCGAAGGGGAGCAGGAGCGGGAAGAGGACAGCATGTGCAGGGGAGTTTTAAAACACCACAACATAAAAGGAACAATAAGAGCAACATAATAAAAGGATGAAGCAGAGTCATGCGACAGAAGAAATCTGAGCATCTGCACTGTTTCTTCTTTATAACTTCGTCAAGAAAACAGGAAAAACTGTGTGTAAAAAAACCACAAGTGGAAATTTTTTTCTGTTCTAATTTTACTAGGCGATTCCAGTAGGAAGAAAGTGACCACTTTATTGTCTTCTATAGGCTTGCAATATACAATTCATCATTGTCTCATGCATCCTATGATTGTGAGCTAGGCGTTATTACTCATTGTGATGTGGGGGAATTCCTCTTCTACCACATCTGCAGTTCTGCCTTGGCAGCAGAGGCTGGAAGTGGCGGCTCTCTGGCCCTTTACCATTTCAGGACTCCGCATCCCCTCTTCTGTTCCAGGATGGCTCCTTCTTTATAGTTTTACTGTCGTTTTGGTACCAGTTGATTGTGACAAACATTTTAAAATTTTATTGTGACAATGATTATGACAGTGGTGGCAATCAACTCAAATTAGTTTGACAATACCATCACTGTTGAATCAATCTGGAGATTAACAATAGCCAACATACACATGATTTGATCTCCTTAAAGGAGACAGGCATCTGCTTTCCACGGCAGCAGCTTGCTTCCAGGCCCGGACTAGAGCCATGTGCACGCCTAACCTCTGTGCACAGCAATGGCTTTTATCCTTGAGGTTTGCTAGTATAGTTAATTGATTCCTTTATCTTTTCATGAGAGATGCCAGCTCACATCAAAAAAAAAGAAAAGGAAGAAAAGAAAAAGGAAAAAAAACACCAAAAACAGACTACAAACACTTGGCTTTATACTGCTGGAAATAGAGACGCTCAAAGCTGGATTCAGCATTAGGGAAAAATAGAGATTGCTTTCATCCACATTGTTGAGAGCTGTGTTTGGATCCTCTAATTTTTCCTGCCATTGTCGAGAATTAAATGACTAGTTGAGACTTTCTAAGTGTGCCTTTGAAAAATACAAATGTCAGAACAGAGACGGGCAAGATGTGTGTTTCCTGAAGAAGAAGGACGAGTGGCCCTGCCAGTGAGGAAGAGACCATTTTCTAGCACGCCTGGCCCTGTCCAGAAAACAGTATGCAATGTACATTTTATATGCTTTCAATATGAGATCATATTTGTTTGCTTATTTGGCCGTTGTTACTCTGCAAATGGGGATACCTGCGCATACACTAAAGAAGAACAAAGCGATCCACAGCCTGCAGAAGAGCAAACTTTGCAGTGGGCCATTGGTTCAGAAGAAGTGGACAGGTTTACAGTGAAAATTGCTGCGCTAAAGCTGGGATGATTTGTTATCCCCTCAAAATGTATTTCTTGAAAAAATCATATGGTAATGACAGGAAATTGTCCAGACTAGAAGCTGGATGATCAGGAATCTGGTTCACGTTAGTTGGGAAGATAAGTATGAATGAAAGTAAAAGACAATACACAATTAAGTTCCTACACGGCCCCTGGCAAGATAAAATCTGTCTAAAGGGAAAAGAAAGCTTTACACTTCCAGCATGTGGGAAGAAATGTTTCTCAAACATGCCATCTTAATCATTTTCATATTGCTCATTATCATTATTGCTGGTTTTCGTGAAAGCCCAATCCAGCTCGTTTTCCTACAAGAACAAGAAAACAAGCAGCAAGAATTTGTGGGGTTTTGTTTTGTTTTGTGTTTGAATATCTACTTCACTAGTAGCTTAAGCTGTGTTTTCTCTAAAATACAACTGGTCTCTGGTATATTTTATTTGTTTGGCCTGCCTTTCTTATTCTTACAAGGATATAAAAAAGACAAAATGCTGATAAACTTTGACCTACATACCCTACGCCATCAGATTTTATTACCTTGATTTATTTATTTTAGATCATTTTTAAGTAAAATGAAAAGCCAGACATCCATCTTCAGTTAAATTCCCTCATTCTTAATTCCAGCTCCCTTCCCTCCTAGATTTAACCACTATGTTGAATGTGGTGGCATGTTCTTAACTTTATTATTTGTTGGTGTCTATATACTGAATTTTTTTCATTTTATTTAAAAGCATAATGTATTTTAATCATGTAGTTTGTAATTTTTGTGGGCATTATGTTTTCAGGAATTTCCCAGGAGAAATTTGTGAAGTTAGTGTTGTTATTTCAACAAAACAAATGAATGCACTATAATTTATTCTCTCTCCTGCACCCACAGGTATTCTTGAATAAACGTCTTTGTGCGCATGTGCTCAAGCTTCTCCAGGGTAGAATTACTGGATGAGAGAACACACCCATTGAGTTTCCTCCTTCCTTTGTACATATTCTCTTGCCACAGAGGCTGTGCTAGGGTACACACCTCTCACAGATTGTGTTTCTCCACTTTCTTGACAACACTTGCCAGGGCAAGTGTGCATCTGAAAACTGTTTAATATGTTAGTTCAAATTGAAATAACTAGATATCTAAAATAACATAAATATATAACTGTGTCTTTATTGAAAACCACATACTGTATGTTCTCACAGTTACCATAGAAGATTCTCCAAGGCCCTCAAACGTTCTCAGTAGGGGGAAAATAAACAATAGACAAAACTCTTTGGCCTTCTAAGGTCTTTTTAGGATGTTCTTCCAAGTCATTATCATTTTTATAGCAGCAAACGTTTTAGAAATAAGTGTCCCCAAACCATCATGTATCTGCACATGACAGACTGGAGTCCCACAATCTTGAGCATGGGTGTAGAGTTTTCCATTGATTTGGGAATGCCTGTGTGTCTCCATGAGCTTCCTCTCTCACTGAAATCATGATCCTTTTTAAATAAAAAAAAACTTTATGTATATAGATGCATCAGTGCTTTGCTTGCACATATGTCTGGGCACCCAGATGCGTGCCTGGTTCCAATGGAAGCTAAAGAGTTGTTGCTTTTTCTTTAACCACCTGTTCTATTATGCAAACATGGAAATCTTCGTGTTATGTGACCAATCCTTAGCACATAGAGGGGCTTCAATTAACACTAAGTTCTGAATAAATGGATCATAATGTTTTTGTTTTCAAAAAGATAGGTAGACTATCAAGGGACCTTCTGGGACCTTGGAGTCTCAGATACTGGTGGCTTTTCAGGGTCAGGAATGTGTGAAGAATACATTTGGGGAGAAAAAAAAAAACAGGCACAAGTCAGGTGCCAAGACTGAGAACTGCTATGAGGTCTTAGAAGTGAAGCAGAATCCCCAGAAAATCTGGCAAAATTATTACAGATGCACTTCCAGCCACTCAAATCACTGGGCTTGTTCTGGCCTTCCTATTCTGATCAGTAGAGGATCTGATGGGAACTGGGAAGGGGCATATGCGTCTTATGTTCTGACCCTTTGACAGAAGCAGAGTGCTCACCTATGGCTAAAAGCCCAACTATTGGGATACCAAGAACTGCGGTGTGGGAACGGTCAGATAGGAAAGAACAGCAAGACTGAAAAAGTCGAAAGGGCCCTACAGAGTGCTAGGTGGGACATGCAGGCAGAAAGAGTGTTAGAAAGGAGGACATCAAGCCAAACTGTGCAGGATCTTGGTTTCCAATAAAAAAAACCTTAAAATCAATTTATTAGGAAATATAAACTCATTGAATATTCTCTTGTCGCTCTGGTTTGCTCTAAGGAGAAAGTCATATAGTTACTTGGGATACATGGGACTTCCTTAGATCAGGATTCACGTCTGAGTCTTCAAAAATGTGACTTGAACTCAAAGCACTTTCTAGAATAAAATTATATTAATAATAATACTGCCAAAAGTGTTGAATCTCATTTTTAATCTAATATCTCTACCAAGGGCAGAATGCCTAAAAGTAGGAAGTCTTACTGGAAATTTAACACAATGTCTGGCTTTGGAGAATTGGTTCATTGCTGTAGGAATGAGTTGAGCCAGATGCAGCAAAGAGACCTGATTGCTTATTTGCGTGGGCCTGGGAATGGAGGTAAAGTACAATCCAGAAAAGATTGACATATAAGTTTATCCTGAGGTTTAGAGTCTCGGTGGCTGAATTAAACATTACAGTTAAGGGAGGTCAAGGGGAAGAGCTGGTTGGATGTGTCTTCAAAACTGAATGCTAAGCCGGGTGGTGGTGGCGCACACCTTTAATCCCAGCGTTCGGGAGGCTGAGGCAGGCGGATCTCTGTGAGTTTGAGGCCAGCCTGGTCTACAAGAGCTAGTT
>LOEQ01001803.1:126644-138983 GCA_001685075.1 Bramus lutescens
AAGGTAGGAGTTAGAGACAAACAGGAGTAAAACAGCTGGCTAATCTCAGGTTATTTTAGGCTTCTTTTCCTGTGAAGGGTTAAGGCAGAGGACACTTCATTTTCATGCTAAAACTGCCCTGTTCGGGGAAATGCATGTGTGATCACTTTAATTCTGATTTCAGTTTCAATTTGATGACCTTAGCCCTGGTGACTCCATTTTGATTTTGACCCAGTCAGTTAAAGCAGGCAGAAAGAGTTCAGTGCAAAACAGTGACTTTGAGGAAAGTAGAGGTTTTTACTTAATGCTGTCCTCAATGTGGTTTGAGCAGTGAGCACTTGAAAGGCATTGAACTTGTGCAAGCACCTATGTCAATCACACTAACTCAGTCTTTAGAGACTCACGCCTTCATTTTAAGATTTTTTTTTATTTTGCTATAATACTAACAGGCTTAGAACAATGCTGACATTTACATCAACCCCCCAGGCAAGTGAAACTTTGCAGAGCTGGGTGAAACTCCCAGGAGAGCAGGAAGGAAGAACTGACTGCCCTGAGGAACCCGGCAGAGTGACTTGCTCCCAGACTGTCTAGGGCCAGGATGGCAGCCGTCTTTCAAAAACAAAGATGATGTAACTAGGGAAGCCAAAGAGTCCTTTAGCCTTAGAAAGAAGAGCGAAGGAAAATAGAACTGAAAACACCACTAAACAGAAAAGTACACCTGTCGTTGACCCTCTCTCCTTCTGTGTTTCTCTGGGTATTCCTTGTCTGTGGGACCCAGAGATAGCTGATCTCCGTGTGTCCATCCACGTTGGCCACTGATCACACCTGTGTTCCTCTTAAGAAAGGTATTACACCCAGACACCAAAACACTTGCATACAAATGGATTTAAGAGTAAAATCTCCGGATAAGTTTGTGACGATTATAAATGATGCAGCCAGTGAAAGTGAAACCAAAGAGAGGGGGATGGAAGCCTCATAGACGCCTGGCCACTACAGAGGACGCCGGAAGCTCCCCCTGGCTGAAGAATCGTTATCTGAGTGGCGGGTCTCTTCAGCAGGGTGCGGATGAAGAGTTGCTTTCGGGCCCTCCTTGCAGAGCCGAGGGACGATGGCAAAGTCACCCAATATATTACACGTGGTTGTCTCATGACCTTCTCCAGGCATCTGTGTGAGAGCCTCACAGTAGATTTTAAAGATGGACAGACTGGGCCGTGTCCAGGAAAAGCCAGCTCCGGTGGGCTTATTGTTGTCGTTGTGGCCATTATTCTTCCGCCCACATCTTTCATTGCCTCTCAGTATTTCTGTAAGACAAAGGAGCCAGCTGAGACTTCCACAAAGAAGAATGCAGGGAAAGGGGGGTGAATACCTTGAGCAAGAATAGCTTGGAAGGAGCCAAAAGTGGAAAAGGAAGTCTAATTCTGGCCTGGTCCGGTGGGGAGAAAGAAGTTTTTTGAGAAATGTAAACAAATCAGGAAATCCTGGCACTCAGTGCAGTTCCGATCTGGGGAGACACTCAGGTCCTTTCCCGAGGAGTGCGCTGCTGTTTGTGAATGAAATCCAGATCAAATTATTCATTGAGCTCTGCCAGCCCCGCAGTTTCCAGCTTTCCTTTAGCCTATGGCATGGCTTAAACCTTAAAATAATAATAATAAAAAAACATGTGCATGTTATTAGCGCTCCATATTCAAATGGAAATTTAAGGCTATCCTAAATCTCTTTTCTGATGTAAATTCCTCTCTGCAAGTGCTTGCTGCAGGAAAGCCATTGTATCTGAGTAATCTAAACTTGAAAGAGAATTTTTGTTAAACCAGTTATGATAGGGGAAACATGTTTTTCACTGAGTCGAAAGATTAAAGTTGGTTGTAAAAAGGGGTGGGGGACTGAGGGAGAATTATTGGTTACCCAACTAATGATTAGATACAGAACTTCAAGGAGAAACTAAGAGGCATAAAAGAAAGAGTCACGCAGATAAGTGAAAACAGCTCCAATGATATTAAATACAAGATGCAGGGTTTATCTTAGGTTGTAATCTCCCTTCCCATATTCATCTCGTGTAAGCCATCCTCTCTACCCAGTTGTGTTTCCTGGAGTGCAGTCTAGACCTGCTGTACCATACATCTGCAGGTTGGGATATCCAGTTTCTTTCTCTGAGTCTGTCTGTCTGTCTCTCTCTCTCTCTCTCTCTCTCTCTCTCTGAGTGTGTCTATGTGTTTCCTCTCCCCCATGCCCCCTTTCTTTCTTTCCTACATCTTCGTCTCACTCTACAGAGTTCTTGCCAAGAACAGTGTAGACCTGTGAGAAAAAGAGGATATAACCCCCTTGACTCTGGTTTATTTCAAAGCATTTATTTTCCCTCGGTACCACATGCCCTGTCTCAAGCTAATTCCACTAGCTGGTTTTGCTTTGTCAACCTTCTGCCTTCCTGCCCACTCTTCTTTTCCTTCCAGGTCTACAAGCTTCTCAAAGTTGTTCATTTCAATGATTATTCTCAGCAGGCGGCCACAAGGACATATTTCACCCTCTAAAAGTGTAGGTCTGTGGCATAGTATGTGCTTAATCATGCAGAAGACTTTGGATTTGATTTCTACCACCATATACTCGGAAGAGAATATAGTCCTGTTTTAAGCGCGATGGGAAACAAATTTAAAGTGTTTCTTCAAACAGTGCTATCAGTAGAGGCTCAGATGGGAGACAAGTTTTTCTTGGGTGGGTGGATCAGAGATCTTGATCTGTGTGGTTCAGGATTTTGGTTCTCCTCCAGGCATCTGACCTCAGCCCTGGCACTGGGTGTTTGCATAGGAACCTCAGAGAAGAGTTAACTGGACAGGACTTAAGGTCTCAAGACAAAAGCTTTCTCAATTAACTTTGAAGAACATGGTTCATAAATACAGGGGAAAATATCCATCTGCATCAATGTGAAGAATGAAGTCTACTCTGAAAGCACTTATGACGAAGAAGAAATATTTAAATTGAAAATAAAATATTAAAAGCAGGACAAGGCCTGACTCATACAGCTATACCACAAAGACTTTGAATACTTGCACATATGCCTGAAGTTAATGTATTCTTAATATTTAGAATTGAAATATGCTTTAGGATAGTTTTAGTTCAAAATTATCCAACCACCTCCCACAGCTTTGAGTCTAGTCTCGTCACCTCCAGGGATCACCCTGATCTCTTATTTAACGTTCAACATTCAAGGTGGACAATTTCATGCTCTCTGTGGATTGCTCAAAGATATATGTCACTTGTAGAGATGTTCATAAAACCAGAGCTGTGCAAGGCTTTTAGCATCTGTCTTATGTTATCAGAACCATAAAAATCATCACCCTCTTGTGCCTGGCCAGTCTTCTCTTTCTAAATAATATAACCCAGAGAAAAAGAAAGTTAAATCTGAGTGTTGTCCACTTTAAGTAGACTCTGATGGGGAGGGCTCTGCGTGTGTGTGTGTGTGTGTGTGTGTGTGTGTGTGTATACAAAGTAGTGATGTTATGTCTGGAAAGGGAAAGAAAGAACACTGAATTAAACTGTATATGTTTGAAGATTTACAGAGGCTCCGTATGAAACCATTCCTGGTACAAGCCATTTGATGTGCCAGGGGATGCTGCCGCCGAGTTTTAACCACACACTGGCCTGTCCGATGCCAGAGCACAGTCTCTGAAGTGTGCAGTCTCTGAAGTGTACACAGAGAGGGGAAGCAGGTGCTTCAACTCCCCAGCATCTGGTTTAAATGACCACAATGCTGAGAGCACCTGCAGCCGGCATTTCAGCCAAGTCTGGCCTCCCATTGTATTCAACTGCTTTCTGCCTTAAGCAAGAAAAAGGCATTGTTTATCAGATTTGCCAAAGGATCTCCGGGGAGGTGGAGAAAGACAGGACAAACAAACCTAAAACAGAGCGCAAGTGGAAGCAAAGCACTGGAGAGCCTTGATTCTTTGTGACTGTCTGCAGGGATCTTTCCTCCAGACCAAAGTTAAGACAGAGACAGAGACCCAGACTTTCGCATAGACCAAGACAGTTTCCTGACAGTTTTCCCGGAAAACTGCTGTTCAGGTAATCTTGTCCAAATGCTCTTCCTTATCCTGATGCAGAAATCCTCAAGCCTGAGAGGAAAAATAAAACCTCTCCAATCAAACATGCATTAAACATCTAGCATGTGCGGTGTGTGGTGCTAAGAGAGGGGTAGGGAGAATCTTAATGAGGAGCCGGTCTCGCCACACGTGGGCTAACTCTCCCACCATGCGCTTCGCAATTTCACGGTTTGAAGGAACTCTGCAGCACAAGTTGACGACCTGCAAACTGTGTCAAAAGTAGTAACCTTGATTTAGACTTTCCAAACCAAGGTAAGAAAAGCAAATAAAACGGACCCGCCAATATAATAAAACCCGTGGAAGATGTGTTGGAACCAAAATAAAATTAGCAGTCAAATTCTCAGGAACACAGAAAGCAGTTTAAAGTCGTCTTTCATAGTGTGTTCCATTAGTAAATAAGTTCGCCCCTGGAGCCCCTTTGTTTTCTTTTCTTTGTGTAGAGCTCCAACTAGTGGAAGGTCGGAAAACTGCACATAAAGAAATGGCCTTGGAGCGGGAGATGACCACTGGGCTTCCTCCTGCAGGCCACCAGCCTGAGTGCTCACAGACAGGACTGGTTTTCAGGTGTGAGACTGAGGCCAAGTGCTAAAGGAAGGGTTACGAAACTGGCTTATTCTTGACTTTCTGTGTGCTAAAGGGCAATCCGGCACTGAGGAAAGTAAACACGCTCCCCTGCATGTGAAATGACTCAGTGTACTCTATCTACAGCTAGTTCGAGAAAGGAAAATAAACTCTGAGTTCAGAACGTATTCCTCTCAAAGATCTTTTTAAAAGAAAGGGGGCAACATCCTGTGACCAAAACTGCACAGACTGGAGGAAAAAGAGCCAGTTTCACACGTTAAATGAGAATTCGGTTAGAAAGATTTTTCACCCCAGTGGCAGCCTTAGCTGGGAATAGATAAGAATGTGCTGCGCTGTGTTGGGCCACGAAGGAAGGCAGAAGGGCAGGCTGGAGGCCACTGTGCATGATAGGCCAGGACTTCAATAAGGAACAAAATAGAACCGCCTGGAAAAATGGGGTGTCCTGCACACTTTGCTGAATCTCAGGAGTTGTTAGAATTTTAAGTTTGTTTCTTTGTGTCTTCTTTCTTCCTTTTAAGAAATCTCATTTAGCTGGATTTTTTTTCAAGTTTCTCTTGCCAAAAAGTAGCAATAAAATGACGATAGCATGGAACAGCTATTTTTTTTTAAAATCCAAGATGAGTATACCAATCAAAGTAGAGTCTTTTTGTTGGACAGGAATGGGCTTACAGGCTTCAGAGTTTTGTGGAATTCCCTAGCAAGCTGTAAAACTTGTGCGCGCGTGTGTGTGTGTGTGTGTGTGTATCTGTGGTGTCTGTGTGTCTGTCTGTTTCTGAATTCTCTATCTTTAATCAGATCCTAAAAGGGTCCCATAACAAGCAAACAAACAAATCCAACTACACAAGAATCTGCACGCAGACAAACAACTGTCCCACACTGTAAGGGATGCCCCTCAGAGGGGTCTGACTTCACAGACTCTGCTTCGAAAGGCCCCACAGAACTCTCGAGCTGCCTGTCAGAGCTCACGAAGCAGATGTTAGCCTTCAGAATTACAGGTTTCTCCGTGCATTTTGCACTGGAATAAAGGTGTGGGAGCGTGCTGCTTGTCCCTTGAGGGAATGTGTGCGCTGTGTGCATGCGGCCCACATCAGCTGGAGGGGGGCGACTTCTTTCCACCATCTTCCTGCCACGTGAGTTTACAAAAGATCACTTATGCTCAAAAGCTGGAAGTGTGGAAGTGGTAATAATCATTTTTTTTCTGACAGTAAAATTCAGAAATTAACAGCAATAACAACAGAAATACCTTTAACTTTTAGGCTGTAAAAACTTACTCAGGACATACAGTTGTTATCAAAATATCAACTCATGGGCGTTTGCTGTGCCACTTCAACTTTGTGGCAGTTATTAAATAGAGTTCACAGACCTTTGTTTAATTTGAAAAGGGATTTGTTCAAATATTACTTATTTGAAGATCATTAAGTCTCTGGAGTTCAAGGATCCTGCGGGTGGTAACTGCCTCCCAATGCTATCTAGCTTCTTTTATGATGTCAGCTTTCCCAGGGATTTTTTTTTTAAACAAATGACTTTGTTGTGAAGAAAAGCTGTCATATTAATCTGCCTGTCCTAGCCTTCACCTCCCAGCCAAGCTGTAATCATATATGAGGAATCTGAGGGATAACTAGCGAACACACATCACCTCTAAGCAACCTCCTGTCAGGTGGTGTGTGGTCCAAAGTCACCACACTTGGCTCTTTGGCTGCGGACCCTTGCTTAGTCCGTCTCCAACAGACACAACCATGATTAGAGTTGACGAAAGGCAAGATGTGGAGGACGGCATCCGAGGCGTCGTGCAGTGCTTGCCTCTTCCTCTCTTGTCTCCCGTTTGACATTCTCTTTTGCAGCCTGGAAGAAGCTTCCACAGCTGAGGAAGGAAATCGTGGTGTCACTAGAACAACGTGAAGGTCTTTAGGAAAAAAGATATTTACAAGTTAGTTTGATGGGTTAAAAATCAAAGCAAAAGTGTATTCCCTTACTAAGAGAATTTTAAACCTCGTTCAAGTATTACAACCACAAACTGTTCGTGCAGATGAAAATGAAAGTAGGCCACTTAGACGGTTTTGTCTGAACTAATGCAAATGTCTCGCGTTATTGTTTGAAGTGTTGGAATTAGCAGCCTACTAAGCAGTCACTTGGAAACCAAGAAGGAGGCGTTTTCAGCATGACATCTGAACCGGTGGCTTTCCTCTAAAGTCTATGTAGAATCTGTGTTTCTGGTGTTCCTTTGCCCTCTCCCTCCCCTCTTAGGACCACACCACCCTGCTGGAGCAGACTTGGCTCTGGGCCGACAGCTTTCAGCGCCCCTTCATTAGGAGCTCCTGGCAGTGTGGTTCAAATGTGAATTTTTCATCTCTCCTTCACAGACAGATAGGCCATGGTAAGCAGTAGGGGCATGTTTGACACATCCAATTCAGAAATGGAAGACTGGGAGGAAAACCTTCAAAACTATGTCTATCAAAGTGAAAGTCGGTGAAAATGAACCTGACTTAGGGTTGCCAAAGAGTTAGTTTGCATACCTTTCAAGATGTCCCGGATAAAAGTTAATCAGCTAGTTGATTTTAACAGAACAGCCAACCTCCAAATAAAGGTTCCCAAGCCTTATGAGGAACACAAGCACGCTAGAAATAAAAGACACTCACTAACAACCCCCATTGTTTAATGGTATAGCATTCCCTCTGGAGTCTTGTGGGACCTGGTTAGCAGAGAGAGGGCTGGAATGCACATGGTGATGGGGGCAGGACAAACTGTATTTCCATTAGCTGATAGCCACATTTTTAAGCCCACTATAGGTTGAGACATGTAGGGAGAAATACTATTGACAGCTCATGAACATGTTTTGGAGGCAAGCCATACCACCACCCAAGTAAGCCCTAAGCTGCACTTGATGGAGCAGGTCCACACCTTGCTAAATCACATCAGCTCCTAGCCATTGTAGTCAGTGGTGTCCATCAAATACCAGGAGGGGAGGGATAATTTTGAACTTTCCCCTGTTTCATGGAAGTACAAAACCTAGTGTGTGTTGGGCACATGTGCCCAAGCGGTTCTCAATTAGATGCTATTATGTTCCCTTCTCACACCGATAATCCACAACTAATTTGTAATTAATTTTGGAAACCTTTCAGATTACTCTGCCTTTTGGTATGCATTGTGCTTAATCTCCTTTCCCTATCTCAGAACACTGTTGGAACTGGAGGGCTAAGAGATAATGAATGATAATGAGTGCAGACAATGAAAATTTACAAAATAGAAGATCCAGACAAAGATAATAAGACTATGCAAGCATGATCTTTTTACCTTCTCCACTCTTAATTAATTCCTTCCTTCTGACAGTTTAACCTTAGATGCAGTTCCAAGTAGCTTTCCACTAGAATTTTTCTCAATGATTTTCACCATGATAAAGTGAATTGAGTGTAATATTCAAGTATTTGTGACAAGGATACATCCTTGGAGTACTGTGACTTTTTACTATTCATCCTTATAAACTAGAATAGAGCTGGCAATGGGTCTTTTTCAAGGTGACTTTTCACATATTCTAGGTTTTGTTAAGATTAATTACACATGCTAATAAAGATAGTTAATTTGAGAACAAATAGTTTTCTAAGAAATATAGCCAGATCAAACACTATAATAATAATAATACCTTTCATGTGTTTAGAAATGTGCTCCATATCCTGTTAGAAATAATAAAAGATTTTGTCTTCTCTCTCACAGGTCACACCTGATAAGGAAAAACAGAAATGATGCAGACAACAAGTCCCGCAGGCCTGGACTGAGTTTTAGCTGTAGGTTATTTCATCAATAAGTGACTTAACAAATTAATTCAAGCAGAACAGGGAACAGACGTTTTGTTTCTGTTATGTATGCAAGGTTACAGAGCCATCTGCAGCTCGGCTTTGGCAACTCTGTGCCGCATCCATAGGCAGCAGAGATAGCAGCCATGCAACCAAGCATGGTCAGCGATTCCTAGAGTCCTAGCAGCTGGGAGAATGCCACAGCAAGATGCGGAGTTCAAGGCTAGGCTGGGCTCACAAGCCCCTGATGAAGGAGCGACTGAAAGCTGAGGGTAGCCAGTTTTTGTTGTTGTTGTTGTTGTTGTTGTTGTTGTTGTTGTTTTAAGGCTGTGGGCCCTGGTTATGGAAACCAAGCACAAATGGATGAACTCATAACCGTGAGTATAATGCAGCAAAATCGAAACAAGAATGATAATAAAAAAGAGAACATGAAGTTGGGAAGGATTGGAGACATGGGAGGGTGAATCTGGTAGGAATTAGGGTCAGTAGTCAGGGGTTAATTTAAAAAATTAAAAAGATATAGTTGAAGTACCAGCTGAATTGGCTTAAGATCTAAGGAGTATGGACAAGAAGCTAAACTTCTAAAATTGATTTATAAATTCATTACCATTATTATGAATTATTATTATATTTGTGGACACAGTGATTTGTTATGCAGCCTGGTCTGGTTTCAAACCACTCCGATAGCTTTTGGAAAGAGCCCTCTCTTGCCTCCTCTAGCTTGCAGTGGCATCCCACATCCTCGTCACGTCACATAGTCACCTTCTCTCTGTCTATTTTCCTGCGGCCTTCCCTCTGGGCTTGTGTCGTGTTCAGTCTTCCCCTTGCAAAAGGGTAATGACAGTTACAGAGTAAGGCTCACCCTAATGCCCCCATTTATCTTGACAACCTACAAAGACTCTATTTTCAAATAAGGCTTCAGTCTGAGATACTGCGGCTCCAACTCCAGCATTTTGGCCCTGGGAACCAGACAGCTACCTGTCAGCTGTTACTTGGAGCTGCTTTAGGAATATGTCATGATGTAGGCAGGAATAGAAGCCATCTAGAAGTGTCATAGCAGAAAGAAGAGGCTGGAATTGAAATTTAAAACTGTGAAATCTTCTTTAAAAACAAGTAACATCAAGTTGAGCTGTATGAAATGTCTTTTAAAAGAAATCAAGTTATCTTTGTTCTATAAAGATGCTGAACTTACATATCCAAATTAATAAGTTAGTAAAATTAAAAAGACAATACAGTATCAAAGAAGCTGGGGGCAGAAAAGAAAAACAAATAGAAGCAAGAGAGATAATGTAGAAGCTAGAGATAAAAAAGAGATAACATTTTAATTAACTTTCCCTATATGATTTAGCTATTTTAATTTTTGGAATTGAATAAAAGATTTGGAAAAGTCCAAAATTTTCTACCTGCTTCTGCTTCACTTTGTAACTGGATGTTTAACTGGAATCACAGACTGCAGGAGAGAGGGCAGCAGCACATAGCATGCTCAGCTCGACACTCACAGGGGTTCTGAGCTCACCTCCAAACGAAAAACAACTCTTGAGAGGACATCATTTTCACTTGAATGTTTGATATATAAATATATATATGATCGATAGATAATAGATGGATGATAGATAGATAGATAGATAGATGGATGGATGGATNATAGATAGATAGATAGATAGATAGATAGATAGATAGATAGATAGATAGATAGATAGATTAAAATAATTTTACCAGAGCACAAGTAGGCCATTGTTAGGTCTTCCTTGACTTTTAATTCACCTTCTCTAGAATTGTTTGACTTAAGAACTCATTTTAAAAATATCAACAGGGCCAAGCATGGTAGCACATGCCTTTAATCTTAGCAGTCAGAGGGTAGAGTCAGAGGCCAGCTTGTTCTATATAGTGAGTTCCAGGACAGTCAGGGCTATGTAGATAGACCATGTCAAAAAAAAGGGGGGGAGGAAAGAAAGAAATAAAAGAATTCTTGCTACAAAACTTGAGGATCTGAGTTCACTGTAAACATTTAGACGCATAAAAGTTTCAACAATCCCACTAGGTGTTTAAAGGATCATTGTCTGGCTAAGATCGAAAACACTGATGACAGCTTATGTTGGAGAGGATGTGGGATAAGGGGAACGCTCATCCATTGCTGGTGGGAATGCAAACTTGTACATCCACTTTGGAAATCAGTATGGCAATTTCTTGGAAAATTGGAAATTAATCTGCCTCAAGACCCAGCTATACCAATTTTGGGCATATACCCAAAGGATGATGAATCATACCACAAGGACACTTGCTCTACTATGTTCATAGCAGCATTATTTGTAACAGTCAGAACCTGGAAGCAACCTAGATGTCCCTTTACCAAAGAACAGATAAGAAAAACGTGGTACAATTACACAATGGAATACTACTCAGCTGTAAAAATCAATGACATCATGAAATTTGCAGGCAAATGGATGGAACTAGAAAAAAATCATTCTGAGTGACATAACCCAGACCCAGAAAGACAAACATAGTATGTATTCACTCATAGGTGATTATTAGGAGTAAAGTATAGACTAACCAACCTACAATCACAACCCCAGAGAGTCTAGATAACAAGGCGGGCCCAAAGAGGGATGTATGGATTTCCTTGGGAAGAGAAAGCAGAAAAGATCTTCTAGGCAAACTGGGTGAGGGAAGCAGGACCTCTCCCTGGCGCTTAGCTGACTTTTGGTAACCTGTTCCCCATGCTGGATTTACCTCTACAAAAGGGAAGGATCTTAGTTCTGCCCCGACTTGATGTGCCATGCTTTGTGCAAGCCCATGGGAGGTTTGTCCCTTTCTGAACGGAAATGGAGGAGGAAATGGGGAGGAGGGTAGATGAGAAAGGGGAAGGGATAGAAGGAGAGGAGGGCAGAGAAACTGGCTGGTATGTAAAATAAATGGTGAAAAAGTTATTTAAATAAAATTTTTAAAAAATGAAAGATCATTATCAACCACCCTTAGAAGGAAGGCAGAAGAAACTTCTCAAGGACCAGTTTAAAAGTTCAAATTCCAGGCTGATTAGAGAAGATGGTGGGTGGAAAGAGAGCTCTGCCCAGGCGCTTGGAAGGACTGGGAGTGCTAGAACAGCCATCACACACAAAGTGACCCATGAAACCAATGCGGCTGTTACCAACATCCCAAAGCCCTCCAATAAGTGATGCTGAGGAAACTGGCTGTCTCCACGCAGAAAGGATGAAATCCCCAACGAGGGGGTAGAAAAGAGAGTAAAGCCATCAGGAATAGTGGAAATGCAAAGGGAAACCACAGTGAGGGATCACCTCTGTTACATCACTTTTACCAAGGGAGAGAGGAGCTTTGAGATAAGAATGTGAAGGAAAAAGAAGCTCTATAAAGTGTTATTAGATATGTAAATTAGCACAAACATTTTGGAAAACAGTATAGCGGGTTATTAAAAACTAAAATAAGGTCATTAAAATGGTACCTACTCTCAAGCCTGATGGCCCAAGTTCATTTCCTGGAATCCACAGGTGTAAGGAAAGAACCAGCTTCTCCAAGTTGTTTTCTGACCTCCATGTGTGCATCATGGTATACACACACATATACACTCATGCACATAAATAAATAATGTAATAAAATGTTTTTTAAAAAAAAAAAAACTAAAAGTAAGATGGAGATAGAGACAGAGACCGCCACTGGAGCACTGGACTGAGCTCCTAAGGTCCAAATCAGGAGCAGAAGGAAGGAGATCATGAGCAAGAAAGTCAGGACTGCGAGGGGTGCGCCCACCCACTGAGATGATAGGGCTGATCTAGTTGGAGCTCATCAAGGCCAGCTGGACTGGGACTGATGGAGTATGTGATCAATCCGGACTCTGAACGTGGCTGACAAAGAGAGCTGACTGAGAAGCCAAGGGCAATGGATCT
>LOEQ01001803.1:142241-152864 GCA_001685075.1 Bramus lutescens
GAAGGAAGGAAGGAAGGAAGGAAGGAAGGAAGGAAGGAAGAAAGAAAGGAAGAAGGAAAGAAAAGAAAGAAGAAACAGAAAAATTAAGATTTCACATCTGTTCATTGGCTGATAAAAATAAAGCATTTTTAAACAAATTCCTCACCTTCTACTGTAGTTGGTTTTAAATATATTTACAGAGAAAGCAAACTCAATCATATCCTATATAGAAAGCCAATCATTTTGGAAATCAGTTTTTTAGTGGTCTGAAATATTTCTGAACATGTCAGAATATGATCTAGCTGCTCTTCCAACTTTTTGCAAAATTAAAAATAAAAAAAATGAAGTCACACCATTGTTGTTGTGTTCTCAGTTCTAATGAATAACGGTCCAGATTGGATAAGGTTTTCTCTGAATATGTAGCAGCACAGAACATTTCAGTGTTTCTGCCTTTCTGTTTTAAGTGTACATATTCTAAATGCCATATGCCTGAGATTCTGAACGGGAGATTCCAGTACATGCTGGCAGGTGTTGATGGCAGTGATGCTCCTCACAATCCAGAAATACAGAACATGTTTTGTTTCTTGAGAAAAGAATATTGAATAGAAATGGCATCGGGGAAAGAGAAAAGCCTGCTCTCCCAAATAAAGCATTACTAGTTGAAAGAATTATTCGTGCTATTAGAAATAGCATAATACCACTTGATTCTCATGTATTACACTGCTTGCATGTTTATCAATTCATAATTAAGCTGATATATTTAGTCATATTCTTAGTCACTGCATAGTGACTAGGAAAAGTGGAGCAAATCTATAGTCAAAGCCACAGTGGTAACAAGCTATTCGTATTTTAACTGCTCTTTATATGTGAACAAAGTTTCAGTAAGTATGCTGGTAATTTTAAAATGATGTAACAAGAACTCTGATTGCCGTGGTTTATTATTTTACTGAACTGCATTTGAGGGGGAAAAAAGCTAGCCGCTTGACCTATTTATTACTCATATATTCCGTATCATACTATTACAAATACATGCATGTCAACTGAGAAGATCATACATTTCCCAGGAAGAAGCACTATACAGTCAGTGGCAGTGGCATGTAGCTGCAAAGCAGAGTATTCAGAAAAGACATGGGAAACGTCTGTATGAATGACTGAAATAATCCACACAAGGCACCTGGTAACACCATTGGAGGTAAGAGTTTATCAATGAATTGCTTGACAACCATCATTTCCTATTGGCATGAACGTTGTGCCTTTGTCAATTCTGTAGATTTTAGGTTACATTAGCTGGAGTTAGAAATGTTTTGCGTATTTCAATAGCATTTTTAGAAGGGTTTTTGCCCTACAGTGCTTTGTCTGAGAATTTTTAGTTTTTTAACCTTATCTATTGTTTATATATATATATATATGATTTCTAATTTGTGTCTTAATGGAATTTTTATGAGTGCAAATTTGTGTGTCTCTGCATCTGCATTTTTGGGGCTTTTTTGGGGAGAAGGGGCTTTTTTTTCCCTCCCTGTTTGCTTATTTTGTCCTATTCGGGTTTGTTTGTTTTTATTTTACCTTATTTTATTTTTGTTGTCTTTTAAATGTCTATTTGTTTTCTAAGAAGGGTGAGAAAGAAAGTGTGAATTTGGGTGGGTAGAGAGGTGGGGAGATCTGGGAGGAGCTGGGAGAGGGAAACTATACTCAGGGTATAGTGTATGAAAAAAAGTCTTCAATTTTAAAAAGGGGGTGGAAATAAGGTTCAAGATTATTCAAAGAGAACAAATAAGCAAGAGAACTGTTACAGTTTCAGGAGATGGTGTGGCAAATAGAAGAATCTGTGGCAGTGGAGTGCACAGCTGGGGAAATGGACTATGGACACACATCCTAGAGCTCAATTTCCTGGAGTGACCATGGCGTTTCCAGTGTGGCTTCACTTGGCTGCCATGGTAATCCTCAGAGTGAGAGTATGAGACTCCCTGAAGCTGGGTCAGTGCCCTGCTTCTTACAGAGCCAGCTACATAATTTAAGTAATTCATTGCTTCCTTGAGAGAAACATTAACTCCTGTATAAAACTAGGATCTTCTGGTAGTAGGCAGCACTTCTAAGACTGAAAGAGTCTAGATTAAAACATTTGTGAGGAAAAACAATTTAACCGATATTTAAATGGTTTCTCAATCAAAGGAGCTGTGAAAAACATATGTTCACCTAGTCCAGTGGTTCTCAACCTTCCTAATGCTGTGACTTTTTAATACAGTTCCTCATGTTGTGGTGACCCTCAACCATAAATTATTTTTGTTGCTGCTTCATGACTGTAATTTGGTTATCATTATTAATCACAATGTAAATATCTGATATGCAGATGGTCTTAGAAAAGGTCATTTGAGCCCCCTCACCAGGGGTCACAATCCACGGGTTGAGAATTGCTGACCTAGTGTGATAGATATAGTCAAGCTTAACTCCAAGAACCCGGGGATTCTTTTGTAATCCAATACTTCTGACTTCCCGATCACCTAACCCTGAAGTTTCCAGAGCCCTTTTCGTTTTCTGTGAACTGAACTGGTTAGGAATGAGAAGCAGGGGACTGGCAGATGCTCGGCACTGCCTGGGGGACTCCTGGAGTCCTGTTTGACTCCTATCTTGGAGCTCCCAAGTTTGAAACCCTGCTGTCATCTGGTGGCATTAATGTTTTCCCAGGAGAAATAAGAAGCCTTCTGTCAACCCAGTGAGATCTATGCAACAGGGAGAGGAGCTACTTTCTTTCGAGCCTCTAGAACTTAAAAGGGGGTGGGGGAACTGACTTTTCTGAGGAAAATGGGGTAACTTGTAAATGGTGTTTTTAGGATGTTTCTGAGATGATCAACAGAAATTGTGCATTGATTTTGCTTTTCCCTGGTTGTAGAAATAACGACAGAACAGATGTGACTGGAAAAACAAAGACAAATTAAGTTGAAATGGTTGAGCTGGGAACAAATGTTTTTCTGGGGACACACAGGCACAAAAGGATACAGCTCCTAGTGTGAGGGGAAGATGGAATGTGTACCTGTACAATGTGCTACAAGGCCTGTTCCCAGTCTGCGACTGGTAGTCCCAGCACTGAGACGACATTAAAGCCAGTTGAAGATACGACCTTAAATTAGACCCACGAAGGAGAAAGGATTTGAGTCTGGGATACCCTCATGCCTCTCTTTCCCTTCTCCCACCACACTCAGAAGTAAAAGGCACCCTTCAGAGGCAACACTGGGGCTGAGCAGAGATGGGCGTGGCCTAAAAGGCTTCCCTCCCTCAGTTCCCACACTGTTGTTCTAAAAAGAACTCCAGTTTCTGCAGAGCTCCCCCGCCCCCATTCTCCCAACAAAGCCACCCTCCTTTTCTTGCCCAAACGAATTTTAATTAATTTTCTATTTCCTGGGGTAGAAAAAGGTTCAGATCGATGCTTCAGGAGCTTAGAAGAGTGACCAGAGCAAAAGCCTTAGAAACAAATGGCTCTGCATTTGAACCGTGGCCATTCCAGCCACGTGAGCAATGGCATTGTTTCAGTTTCTACCATTAAGTGGCAATGTTAGTAAGATATCTGTCACAGAGTTGTGATGATGACTCAATGAAACACGTGCCTGAAAGTCCAGCTGTGCAGAAAGTCCTCTGCTCTTTTCTGTAGTCAGCAATATTAATTTCCAAGACTCCCAACGGATTAGTCATTCACTCACGTATGCATGCTTGAATTCAGGACTTATCTGATCAGCCAAGTGCCAGTGATAGGCCTAATGATGTACCTGGTATTGAGCAGGAAAATAAATACAAAAAGAATATCGGGGGGTAGAGAGTTGGCTCAATGGTTAGAAGATTGGCTACTTGTCCAGAGGACCCGGGTTTGATTCCCAAGACCTAACGGCAGCTAAGAACTATCTGTAACTCCAGTTCCAACACTTTCTTCTGTCTTCTTCAGGCAATTCGTGCATATAGTACACAGACATATGCAAACAAAACACACATAAAGAAGAAAAATAAATAAATCTGCAAGGAATTTCAGGCTTCTGACATCAGGAAGATACAAGAACATTTAGGGTGTCACAGACAGGCCTCTGTCCTCAGGAAGGGTGGTGCCACTGGAGACACTTGAATGTGTATAGGGCCACAGATAGTCTTTGCATAAGTACAAATCAGTAAAACGTAAATGAGTGGCCAGAGTGGGGCCCAGTGACTCATCGGAGAGTCTTAGAGAACAGAAACTTTGAGCCAATTTATAACTATAGTTAGGCCAGAGATGCACTTTTAAAGTGAAATGTCCTTACCTGCCTATCAAACCTTCAGATTCTTTGTCCCCCTGAATAAAAAGCCCAGTGTCAGATGGCACTTCTGGCCTATCTGATCCAGAGTTATCACAGTCCTTGGAGAGCCCCGTATTTTGACTATGTAGGTCAACTTGATGTCCAAAGCCTTTTACATTTTTATGTTCTATTTATATTTAGTGTCTTACTTTCTAAAACAAGCATAGACTACTCTGTGTTAAGAATCAATAGATGCCAATATTTTTTTAAAGTTTTGCCCTTTTTTTGACTCTGTGATTTCTTCCCCTGGATTCCCTCTGTCTAACTATACTCAAAGCATGTGAGGTTTTAATTTTTTCAGCGCTAGTGGCCAATTATAAAGCAAATTTTGACTTCATGTAAGAAATGAATCTATTGGAAATGAAAGGAAAGCAAAGCCTGGTTAGCATGATCTCATGGCGCTGTGCTCCAGAAACCAATACAGCTGTGCCTGGTGTGCACTAGGTTTTGATCGCTGTGAGCAATTAATAGCAGTCCCTCCATTCTCAGAATTGATCATAACTATGGGCTAATGACCCTAGCAGAGGCACTACAGATACCAAACATGCCATAAACTTTATTACCGCTCCTCCTCCATGTTGCTGGAGGCAATGCCAAATGCATATGGGAGTATAACATGTAGGTATATGAAATCGGGGTGGCTGAATCACCAGGTTTTAAGAGTTCCAGCCTTCATATGTTACTCCCTAAAGTGAGTGCTAGCTGTCACGTCCACTCTTTCAAGCCTAGCCCCATTGTGCCCTAATATTTGTCATTGCAAATGACAACTCCAAAGCAACAGAACATGACCATCTGTGTAATTCAGAAAGAAGTGGGGAAGTGCCAGTATAGAGCTGGGGTTCAGAAATAAACTGCTCTGATCCCTTGCCATCTATGTTCTTGTCTATAGGCATTTGTAAAGATTATATATAGCTTTGGCTTTTCTTTGCTTTTGGTTTAACACACAAAACTGTTGAGGGGAGTGTGGGTCTTGGAACAAACTGGTGGTTTGCTCTCTAGTTCAATCATTTTAGTGATGGCCTGCAGTTCTTTTAGGAATTTTAACATATTATGCTTTCTTTATCTCCTTAAAAACACATGGGGATAGTCCCATTTTCAACTCTCAATCCAGGACAGTAATCAGTTGTCAAAACAATGACACCTAAGGATGGTCTTTCACAGCATTGCAAACTAAAGTATTTTTCTAAGGGATAAATATATACATGGAATTGTTTATCTGAATGCTTTAATTTTTTAAAATTCATATATTTTAACTGGGGTTTTCCTGTTTTCCTAATCATTGAGAAATGGTAAAGAAATGTGAGTAACACAGACAAGAATTTCTTGGTATAAAAATTTTGCAGTTTCCAAGGCTACTGATTGCTCTTCACAACCTTACAGCAAGGTCCTGTTGCTGAAGACAGACTTACTTAAGCCATCAAACATGGAGAAGGTGAGCTTCTAGCTAAAAGCTTCACCCGCACTTACTAGTGTTCATAGTGCTGAAAGGTACTATGCATGATACTAGAGGGAAAAATTAATTATCAATATCATTTAACTAGAAAATCTGTAACCAACAACAGTGACCTTCCTGCAAGGTATATTGATGCAATAGTGGCACCAATGTTTAGAGAGTAACAAACAACTTTTTGATTGGGCTTAAGACCCACTGCCTGAAATGGAACTCACAAAGGACACTGCTGAAGTAGAAAAGAACCTAACATTAATTAGGTCATAGGCCCTAGGCAGAAACCTACTGCTATTATTCTACTGAAGGGCCATAGTAATAACATGGCTCTGGATGACTGAATATGGGTATATTGCTATACCCAAGATCAGTGCATCACTCAATCCTCATCAAGGAACTTCATCTTGCATTAACACAGAGACCCACAACTGGCCACTGCATAAATTGAGAGATTTTAGAGTCCTCAGTCCTAAATGGAATGTCTTTAACAAACCCCTTCTCTCAAGGCTTAAGGACCTATGTAGAAGTGGAGGCAGAAAGATACTAAGAACCAGGGGTAGTGGATGCTGCCAGTGAAACAGCATCTTCCAGACACAACAAGACTGATATACAGATAAACTCACAGAAATGGTGGCAGTATGTACAAGATCTGAACAAAGCTCAAAACAGACAAAATCCCAGCATAGAGAAGGGTAAGTGGACTCCAAGTCCCACCCCTTACCATGAAGCTATTTGCAACTTACAGTTGCTAGGAAAAGGAAAATCAGTTTCTTCACTGGAGTAAGAAAAAGTGTATATCAACCACACTTCCAGGCAGACCCTAGCACCAGGAGACACTAGACCAACACAAAACAAACTCCATGTTTTTTTATGGTTTTTGCATGTTTTTGTTTTGGTTTTGTCTTATTGTGTAAATGGAGACTGTGCATTCATTTCCTGGCCTCCCAGACTCAAATAATCACAAAAAAACTATATTAATTGCAATACTGTTTTGGCCAATGGTTCAGTCTTATTCCTAACTAGCTCTTACATTTTAAATTAACCCATTTCTATTAATCTGTGTATCACCACAAGGTTGTGGCTTACCAGTAAGATTGGCAGCTACATGGCTTTTGTCTCCTTTGGCAGCTACATGGTGTCTCCCTATCTCTGACTAGTCTCTCTATATATCTCTGTTCTGATTTCCCACCTGGCTTTATTCTGCCCTGCCATAGGCCAAATCAGCTTCTTTATTGACCAAATATAATAAAACATATTCACATCATACAGAGGGGAATTTCACATCATCTCCCTTTTTCTGTCCAAATAAAAAAGGCTTTAACTTTAACATAGTAAAATTACATATAACAAAATAGGCATCAAGCAAGAATTACAGTTATAACATTTCTTTGTGAGTCTAAAGTTTCATATCTAACTTATCTTTTATCATAACTATGGAAAACTATAACTATAATTTTCTGTCTTCAACTCCATCAAAGCCCACAGAAGGATATATTACCTAAATAAACAGGAAGTGCATTGTAAGCAACTTCCAAAACTCTAGAATTGACTGAGACATCTCGCTGCCTGGAAAGTCACCCACTGTTCTTCTGTAACATTGGGGCATCCATATTCAGCCTATAGGCCCATTGTATCTGGCAAACTTTTCCACGATGCAGGAAATTTGAAAGACTGTTTAGCCTATATTGGCAATTTGTCAGTCACTTTCTTTTGTGTCCTGTAGAATATCTGGCAGACTCTTTCATGAAGCAGGAGCCCTGAAGGACTGTCTTACCTTCTTTAGACAAGTTCAGCAGTAATTTTTCTGTGGGTCCTGCATGTCCAATTTATACAATATACCATCAAATAGTCCAGGCAAGAGCAATTAGCCTTGTCACATTGAAGACAAATTCCATAAGAAATTTCTTTAATGTCCATCAACTTCCCTTAAGTAACTGGTGCTGCCAGAAGCAGACATATCTCACTGTCAAAAAAAAGGTCTAAGTTTATAAAACATTTTAAATGTCATATTCTGTAGGTCTTTGAAAGGTTTGAAGAATACCTGTCCATCTGAAATATATCTCTATACATCTAGGAAACCTAACTAACATGAATACAAATTTGACTACTATAGATGACTATTTATTAATCCATAATTTTTAATTATATATTACATTTTAAATGATCTGAATAAGCATAATACCTTAAACAAGAGCAGAAATACATATACACAATGTAACAAAATCAACCTTAAATTTGTATCAGTAGACCAAGATCCATACCAATGCCAAGTATTCATCTTTATATCATATTCGCTTATTTTTTTAAAAAATTGTCTATGACCATTAATCACTTATAATCAACCCCCTTTAAATGAAAACCTACATTTATAAACAATCATTTTGGGAATTTATGCATAGTTTTCTTTAAACTGCTTCCTGTTGTTTGTTGGGCAAAGTATTTTAGGGGTTACAGAGACCTTTCTGGGGGTCTTGTTTCACCAAACTACATTAGCCTGGAAGGAATCTACAGGTTCCCATACTCCATGGAAACAAAAGCAGAACCTCTTTTTTAAAGTAACAAATCCTTAGACTCAAATTTTGAAGTCAAGATACCTTTAAACTATATATGTTGGTTCAGCTTAGCAGCCTATAAAATGAAATGTCTCTCTGTACTTAGCCCATTCATAGTCAAAAAATTCAAAGAAAACACAATAATATACATAATTGAGACTTTTTGGGTTTTTTTTTCATTTTTATGTGGTTTATATTTCAACTCTATTACTTTTTAATATTTACTTTATTATCTTTACTTTGCTAATCTTTAATTTAATCTATGACTGTCTGTACTCTTTTATATTACTTTTACTGTCTCTTTAAAGACTTTGTTTTATTTTTTAAAACTAGTTCTTTTTATAAATGCCTATTACCCATTTTCTTTTTTCCTTAAGCCTATGTACATTTTTAAAAACACTGTGACCTGTTAAGAAGGTTATTTCTGTCTGAATCTGTCTTTATTGTGTATCTGTAATCCTTTTTTGATCACATGCTAAGCAGGCATGGCTAGGAACAGAGCAGCCGCTTTGGCTGTTGGTTCCACCATGATTGGCTTTCTGACATGACAAAGGTACATTTACCACCAGCTCTGAGAGCCATCCCAACTCTGAGAAGCAATTGCCCCATGCCGCCACCAAGTAACTTGAGCACACTGCCCACAAATCCCATTCAAGTGTTCAGCCTCCTGAAAGAGTCAGAGCTATTCATTCTGCTTACTTGAACCAGGAAGCTATCTCTCAAAGAAGTCACACAACTTTTGTTACTAATGCTGAATCAGGAGGCCTTCTCTTGAAGGAGCTGCCTCTTCTCACTGCCAACAGAGACTATTCAAAAAAAGAAATGCAGCTACCGAGAAGCTGTGCTTGGCTCCTGTTTTTTGTGGGTCTAGAAACCCTCTATATTTTTTTTTAAGCTTTTAAAAGTCTTATATGGATCCATGCCCTAGATGGTTGGTGCCATTTGATTTGGGGAGTTTTGTTTGTTTGTTCATAGTTTGTTGATTTTTATTCTTTTGAGCATTTTTTTGGTTTGGTTGTTTTTTTTGAGGGAGACAGAAAAAAGTAAAGAATTTGAAAATTGAGTGAATAAAGAGGTAGGGAGAATCTGGACTTGGGGGAATGGAAAGAATGTGACAAAAATGTATTTTATAAAACAAAATTTAAATAATGACTTTTAAAAAGAAAAGAAACGCTTTTAATCCCAACTCTTGGAAAGCAGAGACAGACCAATCTCTGAGAGTTTGACGCCAGCCAGATCTACAAGGTGAGTTCCAGAACAGCCAGGACTATTTCACAGAGAAATCCTGGAGAGAGAGAGAGAGAGAGAGAGAGAGAGAGAGAGAGAGATCATGGGGCGAGGCTGAAGTGATAGTTTAAGAACAGTCTAGAGTACACAGAGGCCCTGTATTAGCAAGAGAAGTGAAAAGAAGAACATTTTTTCCTTCTTGCTCATGTCCTATTTTCTTGAATAATAAATAGTTTGAAAGGATGACAATATTCATGAATCACTGTGAGATCATGTTTGACTACTATTTGCAAATCCAGTGGTGAATGTTAGCTGAGAGTACAGAACCTGTCTAGATGTTACATAGCCTTGTCACTTCCCTACTATTATGAAAGTTTCAAATATGAAAAGATCAAAAGTCAGGACACTTTAGTCATGAAAACATAGTAGGTGCCAAACAAGGATTCAAACATCACATAATTTTACACTAGGCACCATGATTTCCTCTTTATATAGCATTTTAGATGAGATCCAAAAATATGTGTGTTTGTTGTGTTTGTGTGTGTGTGTGCATGTCTATGTGTGTTTGTGTGTGTGCATGCATGTGTGTGTGTGTGTGTGTGTATACATCCACACATAGCAAATGACACAGAAGTCTCCATCCCAGTTATACAGGGTCAATAATTTTTCATTCATATTTCTACTTCAACAAACTTATTATTATATCAGGAAATACTTAAGTCTTTTTCATGCATGTGAATATGTGCATGTTTGTGTATTATATGTGTATGTTTCCCTGATTAATCTCTTAATCTCCACAGTCTTAAATAACTACTGATCTTTGGAGTTGAAAACTGCAAAGAGGTTAAGGCATATTGGGGCTGAATATTTCAATTCTAGTCTCTCTGCATTTAAATCACCCATATATTGCTGAGTATTGTGGTTCACTTCTTTAATGCCAACATGTAGGAGGTTTAAGTAAGTGAAGTTCTTTGAATTCAAGGCCAGTATGATCTAAATATTAAATTCTAGGTCAGTCAGGGCTATATACTGAGAATGTCAATATAGATAAAGAGTAGATGATAGATAGATAGATAGATAGATAGATAGATAGATAGATAGATAG
>LOEQ01001803.1:152870-167560 GCA_001685075.1 Bramus lutescens
ATGGATGGATGGATGGAACCACTTGAAGTTGATGCCCACCCTTGAAGCTCTATTTAAATTCTTTCTCCTGTTTAAAGAATCAATTTCAGGACTGGAAAGATGGCTCAGTAGGTAAGAATGCTGGATTCATAAACTGAGTTCAAATGAAATTCACCCACATCAAAGCTGTGCACCCTTGAAACCTTTGTACTGTGGGAAGCAGAGACAAGATCGCTGGGGCTTCCTGGCTACCAGCCAAACTCCAAGTGCAATGAGAGACCCTGTCTTAGGGGAATAGGGGAGTGACATAACAAATATGGATGTCCTCTGGTCTCCCCCAATGTGTACACACACACACACACACACACACACACACACATGTTCTCCACCCCCAATACACACCAAATGCAGTATATCAGCTTCTTATTTTTTTATTATCTCCCTTTCCCTTGATAATTCATCTTCTGTGTCATGTGATACCAAAAGCCTTCTGAAATAATGCAGGTACACTCTGTCATAGGCATAGCTCAAATCCCTCCGGGGTTCTGATTCTTACTCTTTGTGCCAGCCTAAGGTATTTGGACTATCTTCTACCAGGCCTGTTTGTACTTGCTTTTGTTTTTGTTGTACCAAGGCTTGAGCAGAGGACCTGGCCAACCCTTGGCAAGCTCTTTACCACTGAGCCAAACCAACAGCCCTTCCTGAATGTTGCTTCCCAGTTTTGCTGCATCCACAAGCTCACTAAGAGGATTAAGAGGGGCAAAGCTGCTGGGAGCAGAGCCAAGGATGGAGGTACAGTGAGGTGGATTTTTAGTACAAAGTGGTAATTCTCTTGGTTTTATTTCTCTTCTGCTAGAACAGAGTTAATTAAAATAGAAAAAACCTTTGTGGAACAGGAGAGCAGCCATGGTGACTGTGTTCTAACGTTTCAGCTCAGTACATGTGACTGGCTGAGGGTAATTACAGAACATGTTAGAATGTTTCTCAGCATGTGGCATGTTCTGTAGTGTCTCAGCCATCTGCATCTACCACGAGGGAATTTTCCCTAGGCATGCCTTCTTTCCCTCTCTCACCTGGATTCGAACTGCTATCAATACATGAATTTGCAAATTAGAAGCATGAAGGCCCAAGAAAGAGGAGTACACTGGGTAATGGAACACAAATCTGTCAAAAAGACCATGAGAGGAGCCAAGTACAGATCAACAACAATGAGGTTAAATTCTCATGACTCTGGAAATGCCTTGCATGGGGCACAGGAAGGCATCTAGAGAGACTGAGAGACGTAAGCACTTGCAAAGAGCCTTCCTGGTGCTGAACTATTTACTACAGTGTACTTCTGCTTAAATCATCTTATATTTATAGTACACTGCACCTACAGTTCCACAGTAGAACAAATGAATGACAATAGGGTCTAGACGGGAGACAACGTATATTTTAATTCATGTTAGCAGTGGGTATACATTCAGAATACCGTTTCTACTGAATGGGTTTTGCTTTCTGCTACGGTTTGCAATGTGCCACAAGGGCCCATGTGCTAAAAGCCTGTAGCATTTAGGGAGGCAGTAGAGCTTTTAGGAGGTAGGACCTCATGGAAGGAAAGTGAGTCACTAGGGATAGTCCCTTGAAGGGAGCTGGCTCCTTTCTCTTCTGCTTCTCAAAACTGCTTTGCTCCGCTATGCCTTCTCCATGAGGTGCCACTTCACCACAGGCCAAAAGCAACAGTCGCCCAGCCATGAACTGAAAGCTCTGACTATAAGCTAATAGACCAGTTCCCTTACTAAATTCGTTCCTCAAGTGTTTTGTCACAGTTACGGAAAGCTGGCTAATATACTTTCACATGATTACAAAGTAAAAGCCTCACATGAAACCATCCATTGAAAAAGTGTCTGTACAATGCCTAAGGCAGAGGGGGAGGGGAAAATGCTAGCTTTCCGCTATTTACTGCATACTTAATTATACATATAATCAAAAATTAATATATTATTTTGTCCATGTGTATATGTGTAGAACATATATGTTCTTTTGTCCATGTTGAAGTCTTCCTAGAGTGCTACTCAAATTAGCTATTCACTGTTGTTAATAACATGAACATGCCCTGTGCATCAATGATGGCCCAGCATGAGAGTCACGCATGAGCTGATGCTGCTGGACAAGCTCGACACTTTTCCATATATGGAAGGTATCAGGACAGCCTAGCCTGGAGGTGGCAAAGTAATGGATGACTCTTACTTCAGGGGATGGCCTTGGCCACTTATGGCTGGAGGAATGTGCTAATGGCAACAGCTGTCCTCTTTTGGAACAGAGTGCAGTGGTGGATCCGATTACCAGCTGCTTTAGTGAAAAGCAGTGATAAAAAATCGGAGACAAGCCAATGATTAATCATCACCGGTGACTTCCATCTTTTCATCGGGATAGCAAGGTCCAAGTCCTCTGTGCTTTTCTTTAAGCACTGGCTCAGAGGCTGTGTAAATGAATAACCTTTGTGAAGAACTCTGAATGGCTGGGCTCCTACACGGGGCTCCTCTTTGCTCTTCAAGGCCATTGATTACATAGTGACTTCTGGGCCCATCCTTGACATTTCCTGGCTCTGGGGGCAAGATTACAAATTGAGGACTGTGTCTCAAATGTCCAAATATTTGAATTATATGTCAACAAACTGCCAAATAAAACAGATTCTATCCTGCTTTGACAAATTTACTGGCAAAGTGACCTGAGAGCCTGGTACGATTTTAGAACTTAGGATTCTTTAGAATTTTGTACCAGAACATTCTAGCTGTACTCTACTGCCCTTCTTTTTCTACTCCCAGGACACACTGCAGTACACAGAGCGTCATGCCTTTTTGCATGAGGATTCTTTGTCCAAAAGTCCCCAAGCTACCCCTCAGTTTAGAAAGTTCATTTACGCTTGTGAGCAGCTTGGAAGGAGGTGTTTGCTCAGAGCCTATAAACAAACATCTGGCCCTCAGAATGCGGAGCGCTGGGTTCTGAGCCACCTGGACCTTGCAATCTCCCTAGGAAGGAGGACAGCAAAGTTCATGTGATCAAGCAGGTCGCTGCCTGGACACTTGGAGCTTAATCCCACAATGAAGGCAACTCTGAATCCCTAGCCCTAACCTTGGATTTATCCCAACCAAGTGCAGAGGAAGTTAGGTATACTCTTTCCTGTGGACCTTGATTCCTTGACAGTCCTGTCCTATTTTGTATGCATGGCTCTGATGGTCATGGAGAGCCTCTAAGTAGCATCATCACAGATACTATCAGTAGAAAGTCTAGTTGACATATGAGTGACCAGTGGGTGCCAGGGAATGTACACTAACACTGGCTTCATCTGCTTCTGTCCATCCCAAGCACTGCTCATAGCCACTGTTACTCTATAGTAACTTTGCCACCTCCTGTCACAGATTCATGGTGATATTAAAAAATGATCAAAGGAATCATTGACTTATTAAGCACACCTATAATCCTCAATGCTGCAATTTACCCACGACTGTGATACCTTGTACTCCTCCATCACCCAGTTTCGCTCCCGTGATAAGTCATACTTTCCCAATCAATATTGCTTGCCTGGTAGAGTAACCTGGACCTTCCAACACCGAGGAAGTTGAATGTCTGGTTTCCGGTTCTCCAAGAAGCTCAAAATGACCAAGCTTATTTGGTGAGTGGCAGTGTATGTTCTACTCCTACTGTGGAGACAGCACCTGCAAGCCCAGTACAGTAGAAGTTGTGGGATAAGATATATATGGGAGAGATCAGAGTGCAGGGGCAAGAAACAACCACTGCTCTCCCCCATTACAAGGTCCGGGTTTTCTACCTATTATCAGTACTGTACAATGTCTGATGACTAAATATACAACTTCTTCTCCCCATCTCTGTCTGACACTATCTCAGGGAAGAAAAGTACAGAAGTAAACGGGTGACCTCCCACTCTGTTAGCAGGAACCCTAGCTGCGGAGAACAACTCTAACAACGGTAACAACAAAACCGTTCGGGAGTAATCTGTGACCTTTTGGTAGGGCAAGAGAGAAAGGCTGAGAAATGGCAGAGCCCAGAGCCCTCCCTAAGCCACGCCAAGAGGTCTGTCGGGACACACACGATCAAGTTCACTTCACTGAAACCAGAACCAGGACTACCACTCTCCCCAAATCTCATGCTAAGGCGGCCTCCACATGCTCATCTTCAGGAAATGGGTCCTCAGGAAGCACCGAGAAAGCTGCTACTCACTGCCTTCACTCAGGGAGAACCAGGAGGCAGGAAGCAGGAAAGTCTTCAAACACAGAGCAGTTGTTTTAAATATCGAAACTGACCAAGAATATGAAAATGTCTTTCATATCACCCAGAGGGCTTATTGCTGAGTTAAAATCTGAACACTAATAGGTTGTGAAAAACTGTTAGCCACTCTGCTGAAATCCTTTTCTTTTTCTTAGTATTCCAAACCCCACCAAGCTTAACTGGGCACCCGGCACCGGCTAGAGCCTACGTTTTCCAGCTCCTTTACATGAATGTCACATGACTGAATTCTCACCACTGAGGTGTAAGAAAAATACTGGATCATTTTTTTTAATGGTGAAAGCATTTAGCTTCTTATTTCTCTGGCTTAGAAATGCCAATAAATGGGTCTAGTTCTGGACACAAGTCGATGAGGAAAGAAACAGCCTGCCAGCTTGGTTCTGAGACAACTTCTTAGGAGCTCAGCGGTTCCACATGGGTCTTGGGTGAGGTGGCAGGAAAGGGGTTCCCAGGCCAACTGACAGGACCATGCATTCCTGACACAGTACCTTTGTACTGCTTTATGAAGTAGAAATAACTCCCACGTTGTTTAGGTTGATCTATTGATACAGTCTCTTGGCTTCTGTTATTATTATAGACATACATCTTAATAATGGGATCAGATCTAATGGGCACATAATTCAGTGGTTTTATTACTGGAAAGGCATGACCGAGCACATTGCATAAACATGGATAGTGCAGGGCAGTTACTCCATATGGCCTCTTAGGGCAATCGGTACACAGAGGAAGCATGGCATGAGGCCACAGCTGAATAGCACAGCATGTTGTTTTATAGTAAACTTTTTATAAATAAGGAGTACAGCCAGGCGGTGGTGGTGCACGCCTTTAATCCCAGCACTTGGGAGGCAGAGGTAGGTGGATCTCTGTGAGTTCAAGGCCAGCCTGCTCTACAAGAGCTAGCTCCAGGACAGGCTCCAAGCCTACAGAAATCCTATCTTGAAAACCAAAGAAAAAATACACTTATACATATACAGACCAATATTCTAGCCACTCATTGTCATTTTCACATGTTATGGCCCATGTGGAATTGTGAGCACTATACTTTACATGCGTAGCAAATTTGCTATTGTCAGCATCACCACAGCATGTATGTGTTCTATTTCAAGGCCATTAGGCAGTGTAAAATTTTCAACTTCATCATAATTTTATGGGGTCAACAAAGATATGTAGGTCTTTGCTATTCACATCAGTATATGACCATAATGTGTTCAATCAATCAGAAGATAACATACCTGCTTTTGGAGCTCTTTAAATCCTTGACAAACTAGAGGCAGACCCCAAAGCTACAGGATTGCAGTAATCTTCTCAAGTAACATGCAGCAGGACTCCTGTGAGAGGCCTCCATGGACTCCCAAAGCAATTGGCCTGAACAGAACACTTATGCTGGCTAGTTCTCTGACCCTTACGAATATATAAATAAAGATTTGCCTTAGTCAGGATTTGAGGTGTTTCAAAAATTTCTTCAAATAAAGATCATCAAATTATTGTCATAGCTAAATTCCTTCTTAACTTTATCCAGACAAAAGAGTATAGCAAAGTGGACTTGAATTCGATCCTCTATATTCCCAAAACACATAACCTATTTGGCAAGTCTTGTTAAAATGTTTCCATTTGAAACCTGTTGGGAAAGGTATCTTACTACAGTGTTTAAATTCTGTGCAGTTTGCAGGGAACCACCTTTTTCAAGCAAGATCATGATATCATTAGAAGTCCATGGTGGTGAATAAATGGAGAGGTGAGGGGTTTCAGCATTGAAGACTGGGGAGTAAAAACAAAGAAAAGAAGGTCAGGTTTTAGCAGCATCTTCAGATCTTCCCAGTGCCATTACATACATCCATCTATCCATTCATCCATCTATCCATGCACCCATCTATCCAGAAATGTTTATTAAGCACCAGCCCTATGCCAGACACTGTAAATAGCTGAATTGTTTAAGAAAAATTAAAACAAGGATGGGAGAAGGCAACAGGGGAGATGGTTAGAAATGCTCTCCAAGGAAGGAAGAAGGTTTTAAGAGGGCCAGGTAGAAGTGTGTCAAGGACAGAAGCTCTGAGCAGGAATTTGCTTGGCAAATGTGAGGAGCAGACAGGGGACTGAAATGACTGCCTTGCACTATGCAGCAATAAAGTTATTAGGGATGAAATTAGGAGGCTCTGAGCCGAGATGAGATGGCAAACTTGTAGGTCATGGTGAAGGGCTAAAGGACTGGCCTCAACCTGAGAACATTCTCTGGCCTCTACTCCAGGCCCTCTTAGAGCCTGTGCAGTGTTTTGCTCATTTGTTTGTTTCGTTGAAACAGGGTCTCTCTGTGTAGCCCTGGCTATCCTAGAGTGCTCTCTGTAGACCAAGGTGTCCTTGAACTCACAAAGATCCACCTGTCTCTGCTTCCCAAGTGCTAAGATGAAAGGTGTGTGCCACCACCTCCTAGCTCTGAATAATGCTTTTCATACTGTATTCACTCCACAAAAGAAACTGGGATAATTGCAGGTAACCCCTTGAATAGAAAATGCATTAGGTAGACCTAGCTATGGAAGATATCTGGCAATTCTCTATATAAATAAACTGGCCTCTGGCAACAAACCAGTTATAGTTGCTATCATAAGGGATTAAAATATTAAGTGGCTGTAATGTCAGAAAAACATGGAGCAGCCATGGTGCAAGTCAATTTTGATAATTATTTTGGCAGAGTCAACAGAAATATTTGTTGGACAATCTACTTCTATGTGTCAGAAAAACTGAGCTGTGGGTCAGATGCCCAGAAAATCAAAGTAATGGTGCCTACAGAAAAATTGGTACATTGGTGGAAACAGTTATCAAATTCATATTCTCTAAGGGACCTTATAAAATGACATTGCTTCTTCTAGAAACTTTATCCAATACATTTGGTTTATCATTTGTGTTAAAAATCATTCCCTCTCCCTTTTCAAAGAAAGATGCTTGAAACAGGGAATTTTTTTTTCTTTTCTTTTCACCTGAAGTGAGAAAGGCTCCGGGCTCAAGGTTAGATGAAAATACTCTGCAAAGGACATTGGGGTTTTGTGATAGCAACAGGAAAAGTCCAAGAAAAAAGAGAACCTTGCTGAAGGATGCATCCTGAGAGGGGAGGCAGGGCTCTGCTGGGGGAGGAGGGAAGGAGGCCGCAGAGTGGAAAGATGAAGGAGACCTGGAAGTGGCTATTATTTCAGGAGATGGCCCTGATAAACTCATTGGACAGCATAGAGCTTGGTCGGTGACCTTTAGCTGCACTCGGGTTACTTTGCTGTCACTGTTGAGCTGTCACAGAGATGCTCTCATGCCTTTGAAAGACAAGAACAAAGTACTGCTCCATGGAAGCTGGGGCTGGGAGACCACTGGGACTTCCACCTACTCCGTGGAGTGCCCATGAATGAGTACAGGAGACATCCAGGACATCAGATGCCTGCCACCGCTGAGCCAAGTGCGCCGTTGTGGCCCACGCTAATCTGACTAGGTGGATTTCAAATATAAAGATGAAGGGGTGTTGGGGGCACTATGGAGAAAACAGAAAAGGAATCTGTCTGGAGTGGGTTTGATTTTGTTACGGCGATGTCTTCGAGACTTTATCATCTTCACACAAGTTTCCTAGTCACTAACAAAAATGGTTTCTTGAATTCGGTTTTTAATAGATTTGCTTTCTTCCCCCCTCCCCCCGAAGAGATGCTGTCTCTCCTTTTTTCAAAGTCTTTTTTTTTAATTTAATTTTATTGTACCATCAAGACTAAAACTAAATGAACTTAAGAAAGATGTTTAACTGGTTCAGAGCATCCATGTTCTGAAAACTAAACATGTTTCCTTTCTCTTTGGTCAAGTTGGCAGCAGAAAGTAACTTATTTGTGGGTTTTTTTGTCTCCATGATTTCCCTTAATAGCAGGTTTCATAGTCTTTATATTCAAGAAGCATTTCCTCATGACTGTACCAAATCCTTTTTTTGCTCTACTTTGAGGGCAGTGACACCATGGAGTTGCTCACTATTGTCTAATTAGCAGATTGACACTTGTATTTTCTTTTGCATACTTGCCTGGGCCTTTCTTTGCTAAGGCAATCAGCTCCCACCTTCTGTCCCTCTCTTCCTTGGAGGTACATTGGTATGCTTATGACCATCCATTCATAAATAAAGTGGTCTGAAGATTTGCAATCGAAATTTGGTTTAACATAATTCTTTGTCCTTTGTATACAAATGGTACTCACATGGACATTTAAAACAATAGCTCCTTTCATCCCCATAACCAATCTGTGGGAAATTGTTTTTCTTCTTTCTTTACCTTTCTTCCCACATGAGATCATTGACTCTTGGGTCACACTGCCAGAATGTCTCTAATTTTCACTCTCTTTTATATAATCAAAAACTAAAAAGGGGCCCTACAGGTGACTCGGCAGTTCAGGGCACTTGCTGCTTTTGCAGAGGTCTTAGGTTTGGTTCCCAGCACCCACATGGTGGCTCACAACCATCCACAGATCTAATTCCAGAGATCTGGGACCTCTTCTGACCTCCTTACACACCAAGAATATTGTGGAACACATATATACCTACAGGCAAAACACATAAAATAACAAAAATGAGGACAAAAACCTACAGAATGGCTTGACTGGATGAAGAATTTATCCTCTCTATGGAGGTAGCTTTCTGGTTTCCCACTGAGTGTTAGTTAACTTGATGTGCCTCAACTCATCATCTGAGAGACGTGGCTCAGTAGTAGGTTCAATCCCAAGCAGCACATATTTACACATGTGAACACATACACAACTGCACACAGAAACATCTTACAGGATAAAAAAAATTAAACTCATTCTTAATTAACCTGAACTTCAATCTACTTTATGTCTTAGAATTCAGGTTTCAGGTATTGGCTGTTCATAATTTATGATCTACTTAAATTTAAAATTGGCTGTCTCTGTAAAACCTTCTATCTTATTTATGCCTCCAGTTTTGAGTTATAAATAAAGGGATACCATTAAAGCCCCAAGGATAGAAGCTCAACCCTGGGCAGTTTCAACAGAACATGCCATGCATGAGGAAACTTTCTGTCATTATAGTCTGGAGAAAACAAAGGTTGCCATATAGGAGACCACCAGATGGGACTGTGCTGGGAAAGCAGGGAAAGCAAGTATGTATCACTGCAAGTGATATGCAGTAGGCCAGTGACCCTCGTTTGAGGTAGAAGGGTGGAGCCGCCAAACAGTCTTCATGGCATGGGTGAAGGTATATATGTGCAGGTTACTAAAGAGTTATGGTCCAGATTTTCTTCCTCCAGAAGACAGTTTGGAGTCATGGGAGGAGTATCATTTTTAATCACACACTCGGTATATAAGAAAAGTCAAGCATGGTTCTTCCTAGATTGACCTCCAGATGTTGAGGGAGCTGCCTTGCTCCCTGGAGGCTCCAGAGGGGCATGGGAGCCATTGTTTGTCTTTTCCAGTTCCCAGAAACTTCCTCCAATGCCTTAGCTCCAGGTCTTCCACCTCTCCCTCCAATCTGGCAATAGAAAACTGAATCATTCTTCACTCATGTTCCTCTCACCTACCTTATGTCCTCTGTCTTTTGTGTTTAAAGACTCTTGTGGTCACAATGGCCCCTCCTAGGTAATTCAAGATAATCTCTCTATTTTAAAGATTAATTCTCAGAGATTTGGACAAGGAACATTTTTGTTTCAGTTTTCAGACTGAAATTCTTCTTCCCTGTCGACAGTGGACATTTTCAAAACCATTTGCACAGCACATCCACTGGTTGGTTGTGGTGTGATTACTTAAATACATATAGAGATACCTGCTGAAAAGTATTCAACCTGCCAACAAGAGACATGTTGGTGTCAGCATTTGTATGAATAAGCTCTTGGGGACAGAAAACAAAGCCACTCACAGTGACATGTCATACTCATCATGTGCTCTCTCATTTTATGTTCCTTGTCTTTATCATAGATATGGGGACACCCCCAACTCAGGAGGCCCATGAACTCACATTCCAGGCAACTCGAGAGCTTCTTTACAAAGCTCTCAAGATCCCTGTCTTACAATCTCTCTACTGTGGCCAAGGGGCTCCTGAGAATTTCAGGGCCAGTGCTTGCTGCCTTTTGCCCCTTTCTAGGTCTGAACTTGGTTTCATCCTCTTGCCTGATTTACAGAGATACATTTGAGTTATTGTCTTCCTCCTTGAGATAGGGTCTCACTACTTAGCCTAGGCTAACCTTGAACTTGCAATCCTCTTGCACCCAGCCTCCCAAGAACTAGGAAGGGCTTGTGACACAATACCTAACCAAAATGAAACTGGAATGATGGGGTATTTTTTCTTTCCATTTTGTCCTGGTGACAAGGATTCGACTAAGAGTCCTTTGCATGCTAGGTAAGCAGTAGGCTATGCTCTGACTTTTTGAGACAGGCTCTTGCTCTGTAATCTGGCTGTCCAGGTATATACTATACAGTTCTGGCTGGCCTCAAATTCTAGCAGTCTTCCCAAGATAGTTCTTAAGTTCTGGGATTTCAAGCATACATCATTGCTCTGGGACAATGTCTTATATTCTTTAAAGATTTGTAATTTGTACTGATTTAATAAAATGCTGGTTGGTCAGTAGCCAGGCAGGAAGTACAGGCAGGGCAACTAGAACAGGAGAATTCTGGGAATAAGAAAAGCTCATTCTGTAGTCATCATCCAGACACAGAGGAAGCAAGATGAGAATGCCTTGCTGATAAAAGGTACCAAGCCATGTGGCTAACATAGACAAGAATTACGGGCTAATGTAAGTTATAAGAGTTAATAAGAAGTCTGAGCTAATAGACCAACCAGTTTATAATTAATGTAGAGCTCTGTGTGTTTCTTTGGTACTGAATGGCTGTAGGACCGAATGGGACAGAAACCTCTGTCAACAAATGGGGCCCAGTGTGAACAACTACATCCACATAAAATGTGAGATAGCTTGAGAAGTAATTCTAGACACAAAAGAACAGAGTTAAGCACAACTTCTTGATAGCAGCATTTTCTCAGGTGGGCTCTGTTTACAGGAGGCAAGTGTGTATCATTTAAGAGAGGCTTCCTGACTCAGTTTTAGCTGCAAAAACCTTGCAGCTCTTTTAAGAGGCTCTGCCACAAAGCACTTAAATGGAGTTTATGAATAGCTGACAGCATGCTTCTTGGTGGTGGCAGGGACCTTGAAATTCCATAGAGTTGTGGCAATAAACATGGCTCCTGCCAGTACCTCCACCTTGAAGCTAGACTCTCAGAAATCTAAGGAATGGGGTAGATCCAGTCATCAAAGCCATGGCTTTAATCCTAGCCATATCACTTAGCAAATTAAAGACTCACATGGTCAGTAAAAGAGAGATATACAATAAAGATAGATTCAGATGAAGTAAACTTCTACACGGTTTACAGTGTATTTAGAAATATATGTAGGCTTGGAAGAGAAAAGAAAAAGGGTAAAGTCATTAAAAAAAAGAAAGAGAGAAGTTGGGTGTGGTAGTACACACCTCTAATACCAGCACTTGGGAGGCAGAGGAAAGTGGATCTCTGTGAGTTCAAGGACAGCCTGGTCTACAGAGTGAGTTACAGGACAGCCAAAGATACACAGAGAAACCATGTTTCAAAAAACCAAAAATTAAAAAGAAAAAGAAAAGAAATAGAGTTTAAAATAAAGCCACATAAAGATGAAAAATATACAGAGAGTCTGGATACTATATGTTATTATGTTGTCTTTGAATTATTTGAATGCTGAAGAAGGAGCAACAGCTGCTAAAAGACATTTGATTATAAATGCTGCTGGATTAATCCAATATACATATTTTGAAAAATGCTTTGACTTCAAAATTTAAGTCAAAAGATATGTTACTTTGGAGAAGAGGTTTTGTTTTTGTTTCCATGGGAAATGAGAAGCTGTGGGTTCATTCTGGGCTAAGAAAAATCAGGTTTGATCAAGGAAGATCCCCTGAAAAATCTCTTATAGGAGTGGATGGCTCAGATAATCCAAGATTTCAGAGGACTTCTGTTGGAGTTTCCTCTGAGTTCTACATCCAGAACAGCCTCAAGACTGCTGGCTGAGATGATCAAGCCTCGCAGAATATTTCAGTCAGAACTAAATTTTCTTTAGGTCCCTAAAATATGGATTTACAGTTCATGTTTTGAAAAAAAGGGAGGGTGTTGTGGGACAATGGTCTTACATACTGTAAAGATTTGTAATTTGTACAGATTTAATAAAATGCTGATTGGCCAGTAGCCAGGCAGGAAGTATAGGTGGGGCAACCAGAACAGGAGAATTTTGGAAAGAGGAAAAAGGCTCAGTCTGCAGCAGTCATCCAGATATAGAGGAAGCAAGATGAGAATGCCTTGCTGCTAAAAGATACCAAGCCATGTGGCTAATACAGACAATAATTATCGGCTAATGAAATTTATAAGAGTTAATAAGAAGCCTGAGCTAACAGGCCAACCAGTTTATAATTAATGTAGACCTCTGTGTGTTTCTTTGAGACTGAATGGCTTCAGGACTGGGCAGGATGGAAACTTCTCTCAACACATCACCATAATCAGCCTTGAAGAGGCTTTGAAACTTAATTCATGGGGGTTAGAGAGGTGGTCAGCAGTTAAGAACATTGGCTGCTCTTCCAGAGGATCTGGGTTCTATTCACAGTACCCACATGGTTGTACAGAACTGTCTATAACTCTAATTCTAGGGGAGTTGATGCCCTGAATTGGCTTGAGTAGGCAACAGGCATTTATATACATGCAGGCAAAATACTCATATACAAAAAATAATAAAATTATTTTTAAAAGTTAAAATTCAATTATGACTGGGTCTTTACAGTTAAATTGGAATCGTGAGACAAGAATAGTCCCCCAAGCCCTACCAAAACTCATGCATAGGTGTTCATATTCCCCCCCAAGCCCACCAAAACTCATGCATAGGTGTTCATATTCCCTCCCAAGCCCACCAAAACTCATACATAGATATTCATATTCCCCCCCATGCCCACCAAAACTCTTATATGAAAATACATGCATAGGTATTCACATTCCAGTGATGCTTCTATTAGGTTCATTTTATTTGAATTGCAGCTTATAATATTTTTAAAAAATACGTAAGTCTTTATTAATTCTTTGGAAATTTCATATCATGCACCCTAATCCCACTCACCTCCCAGACCTTCCATATCTATCCCTCACCCCAAAAGTATGCTCCCCCCAAAAATATAAAATAAAATTAAACAACCAAAAAATTCACCTCACTCCTCCGTCTTCTCAACACCTCTTCATTCACTCTATTGGCATTGGAAGCTGCAGTGTGTCTGTCACGCAGTATACCCCTTTTGCCCAATCAGCCCCACCCTCACATGTTCCTTGCAATGAGTCATTGGTCCGGTTCAAGGCCTCTGGTTTCTGGTACACCATCATCACTGTGCCCTCACTGAAACTCCTCTCAATAATCAGTTGTTGCCCCGAGTCATAAATATCCTTTGGTTACCATTCTGCAGGACCAGTCCCCTCATGTGTGTACTCCAGCAGGTTATAGATGGGACAGCTGTTAGGGTGAGCCTACCCAGGCTAAGGATATGGATCTGGGATGGTTGGTCTGTGCCATTGGGAGTACCCCCATCAGGTGAGGGAAATAGTCAGTTCTCCTAGGCCTATTTCATCAAGGTCAGCTTTCCCATGCCTATGGTGATGGATGGGACCAGCTCACCCATGGGGGATAGCACTAGTTCTCCTGCTGCAGTGGCCAGCGACAGACAAGGCGAGCTATCCTGGGGCTAGTGGGGGACAAGGCTAGCTCCACAGTTCCCTTGGATTTCAACATGCATGGTTCCTATGGCCCTCTGCGGTAACACAAACTGGAGGAGCTTGCTCCCACAAAGTCAGCTAGGGTTCCTGGTTTGGGAGGACATTAAGGCTAAGGAAATGTCAGAGGAAAGAAACTGAGACAGAAAACACAGGATAGAATTGGGAGGTCTGTTTGGTCATGCCAAAACAGTCAAATGCCCAGAGTTTATTTCAGAATTTGCTTGTATACAAAAGCAGAACAAAGCACAGCACAGACAGCCAGTCAGTATCTAACCACTAGACCATTCCTGTCCTTGGGTGAGCAGCCTCCTCACCAACATGTGCTTGCTGCTTGGAAACAGCCTTTCTATCTTGATGTTCCTGTTTGGCCTCAGCAGTATTCTAACTACTAGAGAGAGTGTTCTTTCCTCATTGTCAAAATGTTCTTTCCCATGGGCTAAATCAGAAGTCTCTTACAGCCCTCAAGGTTATTGGAAAAAGCAGAGCAGGCAAGGGCAAGCTTGAACTCAAATGACTTACAAGTCAGAAATTACTCATCTGACTCAAGTCAGATGGAAACTGAGTCACACGTGGGCTCCCACAACAAGTCACAGGTTCAGACCCTGGCTGCTGTTGGCCCATAGACCCAGACATGACCCGCAGCAGC
>LOEQ01001803.1:175308-190635 GCA_001685075.1 Bramus lutescens
TATCAAAGGGGCCAAGGCAGTTTCTTTATTAACCAATGAAAGTAACACATAGACAGATGACCCTCCTACATCACTTAGAACTTTTCTCCAGAGAAGTGGAAGTTAAAAAGGGAAAAATATTTCTCTTCCCTTCTCTTTTCCTTCCCTTCCCTCAAATGCTTCTCTTTTCCTCCCCAAAATTTTATGTCTAGTCACTCAGAACTTAAAAGACAAACCCCAAATTTATCTAATAACCTGAAAGCTATAGCTAAACATTGAGGGTATTTAAATTTGAAATTAGTTTCTTGTGACTTGGAAAAGATGTAAGTCTTTCCACATTTTTATTTTACATTTTAAAAAAATGGCCATTTGAGAATTTGGAGTTTCTGTGCTTTGTGATCATATTTGTTGGCCCCAACTCTTCCCAGAACTGTCCCCCTTCCCACCCAACTTGAGTTCTCTTTTAAAAATACTTTGAAATGCCCTTTGTGATGCCCAAATATCATCTTGTTTGCTCATTTGCTTTTTGATTTTGTGAGGTTTCTCCACTAGCCTGGCTGCCCAGGAACTCACTGTTAGGGTATGTAGACTACTCATAGAGATGAATGCATCTCTCAGTCCCTGTGTGAGAAACTTCTATTTGCAGCAGATGGTGATTGAAACAGAGAACTACAAATGGCCAAGATGTAGAGAATAGGAGGCTGCAGAATGTTCAGCCCTAAAGGAAACACATATACTGATATATACTGCATGCACACACATACACACACATGCACATACGAGCGCACGCACATACACAGCTAACTGATCACTGGGAAGAGGGGATCAGAAGAGTATAAGAGCCAGAGGCAATGGATGGCTACCAGGAAACATCTAGACCCAGCAGGGCAGCTGCACATAGGAGGTCACAGTGGTTGTGACAGCATGCACAAAATCAACACAGATCCAACCAAGACCAAGGCTCCTCATGAAGAGGGGAGTTGGAAAAACAATCCTGTGCCTCACTGTGGAGCAATCAGCAGTTGTCATCTGTTGGGAAGGAGGGTCAGTTTGTTCTAGCAGAAGACTCCCTGGTATGTAAACCACCTTGGTAAGGTTAAACACATTGTAAGTGTGGGCCATGCCTCATGATTTTATTCTAAAGACAAGACTTTAAGGATTCTCTCCATTCTAAAGAAAGGTCACTTGCCATCAGAGACACCAGACAACACTACAGTGGCCAGGAGATTAAAATTAAGCCCAAGAGTGACAGAAATCTAGTAACAGCAGGTAAAGTGATGAGACAGGCACTTCATCTCTGTGGTCATTATGCTCCAAACCCATACTGATGCCCTATCATGAAAAAATTGTCCAACACATCCCAGAGCTTTCCTGCAGTACACTTTGGCAGTGCTCCACAAAACTGTCAAGGCCAAGAAACATCAGATCTGAGAAGCCCCTAAGAAGACATGACAGTCAAGTGTCATGTCTGGATAAGATACTGGATAGGCTCTGTACTGGAGCAGGAAAAACAAAAAATTAGATATAAACTAAGTGAATGTGAATAGGGTGTGGGCCTTGATATGGGCACATTAATGTTGGCTCCTTTACAGACAAATGTGCCACAGGAATAGAAAGTATCAATAACAGAAAAGCCGTGCAAAGTATACAAGAATTCTCAGTACCATCGCTGCAACTTTCATGTAAGTCCAAAACTATTCATACACAAAAGTTAAAATGAAATGAAGTAAGGATAAGAGATGAACAATTTTATGTTCTAATAATAGGGATTAAAGATTTCTTTAAGCATGTGAGGTCTGGCTGTCTCACTAAATTTTTTTTATTATATATACAATTAATATAAATCTTAATATATAAAATAATTGTATCTGAGGCTTAAAAGATGTGCAGTACACTCATATAACTCTTTAATTTATGAATGAGCTAGAAAGGAGCTGATGGACAGGGCCCTATGATGTCATGCCTGATTATCAAGAACTCCAACCACAAGCAGGTAGATGACACTTGAGGTCCTCCCCCAAACCATATAATGTAGACAGAAGTTTCTGTCCTGCCTGGCTCCACAGCCATTCAGTCCCAAATTAACATACAGAGGCTTATATAATTACAAACTGTTAGACCTATTAGCTCAGTCTTATTATTAACTAACTCTTACAACTTAAATTAACCCATAATTGTTGTCTATGCTTAGCCACATGGCTTGGTACCTTTTCTCAGTGAGGCATTTTCACCTTGCTTCCTCTGAGTCTGGCTGATGACTGTATCTCTGTCTTCCTCTTTCCAGAATTCTCCTCTTCTAGTTGCCCCGCCTATACTTCCTGCCTGGCTACTGGCCAATCAATGTTTTATTAAACCAATATGAGTGATATATCTTTATAGTGTACAAGAGCATTATCCTACAGTAATGTATTGATGAAAGGATAAAATGGACTGCACAGATTTGCCCTCTGACCTCCCCTCAAGTGTGGTGCATGCCCACACACATCATGCACACACATGATCATATTAAGTTAAAGATCTTAAAAATAGGTCCAACCACAAAGTTGAGTGTGTTGAATCTACCCTGTTCATTACTGTACTCGCTTTTAATTTGCTAATTCCTATAGAAAGGTCAGATTCGTAGCTAGAAATTTTATATAATTGCCAATGATTTACCAATACTTTAAACTCTAAAGTGATAGGGGACTTTCAAAATCACATTTCTTGAGGGTTTGCTTTAAAAATGCTCTTTGCCCCTGATGTATCAGTGCTGGTGTGCTCAGACATTTACTGGCTCACAGAGGGAGCAAGTTTGCAATTTCCAGGAACATGCTAGAGAGAAAGCATTTACAGTGCCTTCCAGTCCTGGGACCCCTACTGGTTACCTATAAGGGTGCTAGATCCCGGCTAGCTTCAGGGAAGAGCATTCTTTTCCACTTTCTCATTGCTTGCTAGAGTGACTCAGGATCTCTGCTGAAAGATGAAACTAAAATGTTTAACCAAGTACACCTTGTAGGACTAGATAATTTTTAGATAATTACTAGATAATTTTTAAATACCTTGCCTGTCAAGAGTTAAGAACCCCAACTCTAGAGACACTCAGTTGGGTCCTCTGGATACTATGTTGTTAGAATTTAGAATTGTTAAAATCCTTTTTTTTTCTTACAAGTCCAGTATCCCTAATCCAAAAACTTCAAGTGTCCCAATTTCTGAAACATTTTGAGTTCCAACATAAAGATTCAGTGTATAGGCTTTATATCATATGCAAATTGTTCAAAATGTCATAATCAACCTCTACCAGCTTGCTGTTGCTGTGACAAAATACCTACAATAAAAAAATACCTACGATAACAACTTAAAAATTGGCAAGGTTTATGTTTATAGCTCTAGAAATTTCAGTTCATTGTCATGTGACTTAGAGCTAGGGCCTGCAGCAAAAATGAGCATCATGATGGGAAGTAAAGCAAAGCTGCTGACTCATAGAGGCCAGGAAAGAAAGCTCAAGAGAGAAAGAGGCTGGGAAAATATACCCTTTAAGGACATGTCCTCAGGGACTTACCCCTTGTAGTTAGGCCCCGCCTCTTATGCTTCCCACCACCTGCACACAGACTTTCAAGTTGTGAGCACATCAGTAGATTAAGCAGTTGATAAGGATAGAGCTCTTTTGATACAGTCACTTCTAAAGGCCCCACCTTCAGCACATGAACCTTTAGGGGACTTTTAAGATCCAAACTATAGCTGTGTATCAGACATGCATAAAATATAAAAGAATCCCATGAATTTACCTGCGTCCTGTCCCTAAGGGCATTTCAATATATGGTAATATTGAAAAAAATCACTAAATCTGAAGTACTTCTGATCTGATCTGAAGCATATTAGATAAGGACTACTTAAAAATAACGTGTTTTCACTGAGAGTAAAATTAGTGTTTTCACTGAAGGCAAAATACAGCCCTCGGTTGAACAAATTTCTTCAATCCCAGGCTCAGGAAGAGAACGTGCAGCTCTTTGAACTGGCTGACTCACAGCAGATGGCCTGACGTAGAACAGGCAGGCACGTTCACAAGGTCCACTCACAGGTCAAGGAGCAGATGTCACAGAACCTACTCTGATTGCAGTGTCTGGGGCTGCACTCCTTAAATGCAGGCAGTTCAGATACTCAGGGATGAAATGGATCAGAGGGTGGCCTATTGTGCCGCTGCCCCTTTTCTCCTTGATGGCACAGCTACCTAGTTGTAGCTTAATGAGTTTAGCTTTTAGGTCCAATGACAGTAGTGAGCTCCTTCTAGAGAGGACAAAGAATTGTTCTATGGTAAGTGGTGAAAAATTGCTGCCATTTCACACAGTGAAGGATTCCTTGGAGGCATTGCCTTTCGAAAGCAATACGAGGTCTGACTTATGATACACAGCAGCCATTCCACAAAAGCCAACATCCTCAGCTTGGGCATCCAAGAGAAATCACCGGTTGGAAAGAGCGATTTGAAATCAGTGTGCCTTTTAGACACTTTCTAGTTGGAAATGCCCAGGCACTGAGTACAGAAAAGACTCCTGAGTAGGTAGGCAGCCATGGTGTTCACAGCCTCCAACAGCATCAGCAGTGGGGCTTTCTGTAGTGATATACAGCAGTACATCTGGGCAGCCCAGCTGAGGAATAGCACTACTGCAATGGGAATAACATTTATTTGTGTTCATTTACACTTAGCAGTCATAAGTGGCTAGGGGATACCTTATTGGACAAAGTGGCTTTAGACAGAAGGTTCTGTCTTGTTGCAAAGTAGCAGTACACAGCTCAGGCTGAGAGTCACACTGGCTGCTACAAAGCCCCAAACACAGGGTGCAGTATCTTCGACTTGGTGCTGATCATTTTACCATCAAATTTCTTCAGCTTTAAGATAAGTATTTGTGACTTAGCTGAGAAGTAGGCTTTTGATCACTTTTCAGGCATTTATACTAATCATACAATTCTAATTCAGCCAGGACTGTTGTATCTCTCTTTCTTCTTCTTCCTTTGTCTCTTGGCTGCTCTTTAATCTTGGTTATCAATTTGATAATGGCTGATTTAATTTAACATACTTTTATACAGAGAATTTAGTGAAGATTCAAGCACTGCTAATAAATAATACACTATTTCTAGATTAAGGGTCTTGATTATCTAAGTCACTAAACTCCCATGATAAGGTTAGGTTTATTTTTGTCTGTACTGAGTCAGGCTAAGCAGAGAAATCAAGAGGCAGTTAAATATACAAACAGGATTCAAGATATTTTATTTTTACTTAATTTGTCTCTAATTTTCAGAGTGGCATTATCTTAATATTTATTATAAAACTATAAATTGCTTTAACAGACTCTTACTGAGCATAGTCACTATGTTTCAGAGAATTTTTTCATAGTATTTTCAAAAATAACCATTTTGTTAACAATATTCAATGAAATGGAACCAAGTGGCATGAATATATTTGCTTGGTATTTTAAGTCATCCACAGGTGTGTGCTTCATATTTTCATTTTTAAATTTTTATGATTTATTTAAGGCATTTTGCCTACATGTATGTCTGTGTTCTACCTGGATGTAGTGCCCTTGGAGGCCTTGAGAGGATGTCAGATAGTCTGCATCTGGAGTTACAGACGCGAGCTACCATGTGAATGTTGGCAGTCTCACCCAGGATCCTCTGAAAGAGCAGCCATTGCTTTCAGCCACTGAGCCATCTCTCCAGCTCCCACCAGCATGTTTGAGTTAATGTTCTCACTGATCTCAGCAAAACATGGACAGTAATAATTTCAAAGCAGCTCTTCATTTTAAATCGTTGAGATTAGGAATATTTTAATAAACAAGTTAGAATTCACATTTTCAAAAGGCTTTGAGAGTCATTTTCCCCAAGCTATGGCAAATATAAGCTGAAATAAAATTGTAATGTTGCTATGTACATGAACTTTCATATGCTCATTTACTATAATACTACACTTAACCCTGAAAAAGAAACTCCTGGGGAGTGTGTGTGAGTCCATCCTCAATATCAAAGCTAAAACAGCAAAGGCACCAAGTACAGACTCTGGACATCACCTTATATGGCAATCCCGGTCCTACTCACTGTTAACTGGACGAAACGGCTGGAGGAAAAGTACTAAATCCAGCTGTTTAGGAAATAATGATTTTCATTCTAAAATATAAGGAAACTGACTCTTCCTCTTCAAACTCTGCCTTTCAATTCATGTTGCAACAGAGCTGGCCCGAACCTTCCCTCCACCAGAAAGCCTTTAACTGTGGAGTTTTCCTCTTCTCATCGGATTTAGAATGAATAACGTTTCCTAAAATGAGTCTGAAATGTCGCTGCTGTGGCCTGGGGCTGCTCTTCACATGCTGAAAGCTGGGGCTTTGCTGCCACCTGTTGACAATAATCACAAATAATAAATCTTGTCCACAAATCACAAGCATAGCTGAAAAAGTCCTTATAACCCTGTCTGCTGTTTCCTTCATTTTTTTTTCAAGCGCTAAAAGAACCTAGTTTCTAGGTCCCAGAAGGAATACGAGACTTTCCTAAGATCACAAAAAGGGAAATAGGATGGACCCTGGGTTTTGAGTTTGTTTTTCTTTACACGTTAGTCTCCAGGTTGTGTAGGGGGCAGAGCGTCTTACACAACACCGGGAGCACTGACGTGTGCAAATGCATCAAACCAACTAGTCCCATCCTCTGCCGTATTATAGAGAAACCATTTCACACCCTTCCAAAGTACTGCAGCAAGTGTGGGTTCACTTGCCATGACATTGAGGAAAGTTTGAGAATATGGAGAACAAGGCAGGTGGGTCTCAGAATCTGATGTGAGGAAAGGGGGCTGAGGCCCACAGCTCTGAAGTGGGAGACCCTGACCTCAGGTTGGCTTCTGTCGGAGGGTGCAAGCTTGGGTATAAACAACAAAGAGCTGGAACAAGAGTCAATAAAAATGGTAAAGAACTCTTTACACTTTAGTAAGACTCAAGGTACTGGCTCTCTATGGGAGTGGCAACAGGTCTGGTGCCTGGCCTGTTCCCCAGGTGTCAGCATCCTTCTGGAAGAAGAAAGCTTCGGCTTCAAAGGCTCAGTGGGAGCCAGGGCTTCAGGAAGGCAGAGCTAGGTCAGTAATGGCACCTGGCTAACCACATTTATTAGCGCGCAGAAATAACACAGGTGATGCCTGGAGTTACTCTGGAGAAGCTCTGAAGGGGTTTGGAGTTCTCTCAACTACTGTGACAGTGACAGAGCTGGAGAAATACTGTTTTGTTACCATGACTCTAAGCACCAGGATTAGGACAAAATGGGTGCTTGTTAATTTCACCAGTTCAAATACAGTCATCTATTGGTATCTTCAGAAGACTGGATCCAGGCCTCCCCATCACTAACCACGCCCAGGGAAGCAAAATCCACCAGCATTCAGTACATCACCCAAAGTGACGGAGTGTTTGCATAGAATCTGTGCAACCACCTGTGTGTGTTAATCACCTCTAAATGCAATGTAGTATCTGATACTGTGTAAAAGTTACAAATGAATATTCTACTGAATGGCCAGGGCCTAATGACAAGAGCAAATCTGGACATGTTTGGTACAGATGCAAGTGTTTTGGCAAAAAGTTTCCATTCACAGTTGTTAGAATCTGTGGTTACAAATCACCAAGTATACAATCTCCAAAAGGAAAGAGCTTTAAAAAAAAAAGGAAAAAGGAAGTAACAATCATGATAATCTAAAGTAACTAAAGTTTATTGGATCTTAACATTTTTATCTATAAAAGTTGAGATTTATTATGTACAAAATGTTTATTATGCATCTAAGAAGTCATTACCTACCCTTTTTTCCTTTCTGAGATGTGTGGGACTCTTTATTGTGAAATACATCTAAATGAAGGAGGTACTCGTCTGTTTAACCATTTTCACTGGTTTATAGCTACCTGTGGCCCTGCCTTTCCTTTGGCCAACCTAGCACAAACAAAACACACACACACACACTTCTAAGTAGAGATTTCCAAGCCTCAATGTGTTCCAATGCTTCTCAAACAGGATGGTCATGGCACACACACTAGGATGGAGCCCTGGATCTGGACCTTGGCTGGCATACGCACTAGGATGGAGCCCTGGATCTGGTCTTTGACTGGCACACACACCAGGATGGAGCCCTGGATCTGGTCCATGATTGGCACACACACCAGGATAGAGCCCTGGATGTGGTCTTTGGCTGGCACACACACCAGGATGGAGCCCTGGAACTGGTCCATGATTGGCACACACACCAGGATGGAGCCCTGGATCTGGTCCTTGGCTGACTAAACAGGTACGAGAGTTCCTATCTTACCTACACTGGACATGAAGTATGAAAGAGAAACACATTTTTGTTGACTTAAGTCACTGAGATTTGGGGTTTATTAAACTTCACATTATGTGGCTTCTAGAACCTGAATGCTCCGAGAGTGTAGCCACATCTATGCTACAGATATAATGTATTGAAAAATCATGTATCTAATTGAGGTAAATAGAAAGGGGATTCTTGGAAGAAAAGTTTTAGGAAAAAGTATTTTTTTTAAAGACTAACAAAATAAAAGATGGACATCAAGAAAGAAAGTACTGATGTATTTGCATAGACGGCTTAGTTTAAATCATGACTAAGAATCAGATGTCAATAGTGATGCTTTTAGGTAATAGAAAAATACTTATCTCTCATAATTACAAAGCTTACTACAAATTAGCATCAGGGAAAACCCATTCCTTGCTTGGATTTCTAGAAGCTTATATATTAAATGAAGGCAAAAGGAGAGCTCTAGCATTCAGATTATCTTAGAAATATTACCTATGAAACTATTGCCTTGTCATGACTGCAGAGGTCTTTATGAGTCATGACCATAGACATATGATCTGTAAATGTCTGTTCTTGGACATAAACAAAAAGAAACAGACCCACAGGCATGCACAGATAACTTCCTCACTAAGACAGTCCCTGTCCTTTTATACTGCTGTGAGAGTTAGCGTTGAGCGTAGAAGAGACCCATCTCCAGATCTGCCTCTAACCACTTTCATCCACACCTTCACAGTGTTGCGGAAAACAACCTGGAAGATACCGAGTGAAAGGACACCTCAGCAGGTGACACAAGCGAAAGACAGAGCAGCCAAACAATGAGGCCTTTGAAGGGGAGCTGGTTTCCTAAGAGCAAATAGGACTAATTAGTGGTTATGAGGGCAGTCACCTCAACTCTCATTTTAAAACACCCAGGCCTCTTTCTTCACCTCCTGGAGAGAAACCCTGAGGACAGCTGCTTGCCGCTCTCCAAACCAGACAGGTCAAACTTCTTTGTCCTTCCTGAGTCCATTATGAAGAAAGCGTGACACAAAGGGAATGCTTTTGTTGGCAGTCAGTTCAGAGCATGTTGACATCCCTGTGTTTAACAACCCACTGGTCAACCTGGGTGTAGTCGCCCTTTTGAAAGTTGAAGTCTTGAGGAAGTAGGTCACGAGAGCCAGTGTTGTCGGGTTCCCCTGAGCGTGACTGAATCCAGGCGTGCACTGCATGCGTGTGGCATTAGAATGGGTGTCTTGCTGACACAGAGTGCCACCTGCTGATTCACCAACCAGAATGTCTAGTTCGTCCAGCTGACCAGCAAGACTGGACTGCTTTCTCAAAGCAGGACAAGCAAGGCAAACAAACAGCTTGTTGCTGACCAAAGTACAAAAGTCATTGCAGAAAGACTAGGGTTGGCAAAAATAACCCAAGTGGGCCTCAGTACACCAATGTGAGGAACATGGAAATGAAACAGGAACAAAGGACAGGAGAAAGGCAGAGGTGAAAGACCAAAGACTCTGCTGGGTGTTGAGCAGGGGTTTTTCTGTCCTGACTGAGGCAGGGGCTTGTCAGTGTCCCTGAAATCCATCTTTTCTTGGCCGCATGGCCAGGGTCCACTTTTCAGATTTCTTTATAATTTGGTAGAGGCAGAAGACTGTAGTACACTGAGCCAGCATTTCTCTTTCTGGTCTCTGTGTGCTGACTTCAAACCATTCAGTCCTAGGAGTTGAGAATGAAATGAACTGTCTGTTCCCTGGGTCACTGAACTCTTGTAGCAACAAGGTCTACCCCCATTCATAATTTTGATCACATCAATAACGTTATCATATTTGCACATCGTAGAAGTGATTTACTATTAAGTAAGTTGCTCTATTTCCCTTTTTATGAGGAATATAGGAGACCTGCTTTCTCCTCCAGCTTCTTCTCTCCTGGCTCCTGCACTGCTGTGCGCATGTGCACCGACCACCCCGATCTCTCATATCCCCTCAATTGTATACATTCCTCTTAACTCCTGCCGTCCCCACAGAGTTCCCTAAACTGTCTTCACTGTCTCTCCCCACCTCACCCTCCTTCCAGATCCGTAACTGTTTTACCTTTACACATTCTTGAGATTTCAACTTAATCATTACTAGACAGCTCTCCAAAACTCAGGAGACCGCTGCTCCCAAGGTACCATGTCATAAAGGCTGTAAAGCACTAAGCCGTAGTTGCCTGACACGGTCCCCTTCTGAATCTAGGTTCCTTGAGAGCATGGCTTGTATATATCTTCTTTATGGCTAGTTGTAGCATGGTGCCTGGAATGTGGCTGGCATTGAATAGATACTATTAAGACTTACTCCCAAGGCAGCCATCAAAATCCCAAGACTAGCTATTGATAGTGTGTGGGAACTAGATGATGTTTTTATATCCTTTGCATCTTTTGTAACTCCATTGTTTAATTCTTTCCTTTGTACACAGATGTTACATATGTGTTTTTGTTATACGACTATCTCATTTGGAAAGGGCTTTTATTATTAAAGGAAAAACAAGGTGAGGTTCTGAACCTTGACCTGTTGTTCGCATTTAGACTCAGCATGACTCCTCTGTCCAGTTTCCAGGGTGTACTCACATGTGCCTAAGAAGGAACTTTTTTTTTCCTCTGAGGAACAATCAGAAAACCCAGGAAGACCAATGCCAATGAGAGGATTGAATGTATATGGGGAATGGGGATCTTTGGAATCCTTTTGGCAAAAGACAGGTCAACTTCAGAGTGGAGACTGAGATGTAACTCTGAAGGACAGTCGATTTGAGTGCAATGCCGAATCATGCAGGCCAGCGAATAAGAGACAAAACCTAGGATTCATGAATTTCTGAATATCCGAGTCTAGGAAGATAAAGACATTTAAAAATATTATTGTGGCATTATGAGTTACTAGGTAAACTCTCAGTAGCACATCCAATTTACTCTGTTTTGTGATAATAAATTGATTTATTAGTAGATAATCTTTGAAAAAGCAAGTGGTGATTTCTTCTTGAAGACACAGTCACCCTGAAATATGAGCAAGGGGCAAGGCCCTTGTGGTGGGTGACTGGGGGACAGGCTCAATCAGAACAAACTAGATGTACTTGATGTCACAGGAAAATCAAGGGATCCCTTTTAAGGTCTAGGTGGCAATATACTCAAGGACCAAGCAAGAATCTGTGGCTTAAAAAGTAGAATAAACCTCAAATATGGGCCTTGGAAGAAAGAAGAGGGATTGGGCCCTGAGTTGGGGAGTTTTTCAGAAGTGAAGTCTCACTTTTCAGGAGTCTTAGAACACTTTTGCAAGAAAAGCCTGTCATTTGCTAGGTTCTGTTTGCATTAAAAGTTTCACCCTGCAAGCAAAGCTAGCCAGAGGCAAACAGGTAGGTCAAGAAAATCGATTTAAGACAAGGCTATCATCTGTTACTTACCAACAGGAGTGAAAGTCTAGTACTTACCAAGGAGCCACCTTCAAGAAAGGGAACAAATCTGAGTCAGGCCAGCAGGGGGCAGTGCACTGAATTTTGAGACTCCAAAGGGCAGGTGCTTAAGAGTTTAGCAGACGCCAGTATGTCTTATTGGAGAATAAGGAGTGAGGGATTGCCCGTGAAATCGGCTGCTTTAAAAAGATGAGGAATTGTCTGAGAGCTCACTATTCCTGATGAATAGGCTTTGAAGTTGTGAGGACTAGACTACAGGATGTCCTGTCCTGGTCCTCCATGGTGGCAACGTGAAGGCTCTGTTTCTTTTATCCTCTGGACTCCAATCCCTTGGACCTCTCCTCATGAAAGGGTTCGTTTTGTTTTTCCCCCATAGGTGGAACACAGAAAACAGTGAGTAAGTTTCACAGAATTCTCTTTAAATCCAAATTGCACTGTGTGAATGGTAGAGCCAGGGGACAGCCAAGATTGCTGTCCCTTAAAGCTATCAGTATCTATAGCTGAACTCCAGAACTTAAAGCATAAACACACACCCATCTACGTCTCCGACACCCAGGAGCCTCTCCCAACAAATGGGGAGAAATGCATGGGGATGACTTCCTGGGGTTCCAAGGACTTCAGGGAGGGGGCAAATGAGCATTTCCACTTGCAAGCAACGAAACATTCCTTCATTCCTATAAAACGTGGGGATGTCTTCCCTTTAAGGCTGTCAGCATGACTGCTGGTGCCGTTGGCCCTGAGCTGTTCCATACCGGGAAATCAGCATGCCTTGCCTCCTAAATAACTCACAAATGACTGCTGATTGTGAATGCCAAGAGCTTCATGAAGCCATCAAGGTGGTCCTCCTGTGCCTGTCTGTACCCTGCTCTGTTGTGCAAATCACAATCAGTGCAAGCTCTGACTTGTCCTGTCTCAAACGCTAGAATTTACACCTTGACTTTGGTGTCTTCAAGTTTGCGAGGCATCAGAGCCCATCTGGGTTCTTGGCCCCTTGGTCCCAGAGAAGTTTTGAAGCTTTGTCTTCAGCCTGAGGGGCGCCATTGCCTAGAATAGGGACTTTGTGTCTTTCCTCTGCCGTTGGAAACTGGCCAAGGGGGCCAAAATCTGTTGTCTAGGACTCCCACCTTTTTCTTTTTACATTTCTTCCTACTGAACCCGAATTTTGTGTTCTGACACTCCACAATCCCCTCCTTAGCTAGGATGGCCTGTTTGAGATTTCACACATAGCTGAGATGCTAGCGTATGTATCTCCCTGGGCCTGGCTCATTGCAGGATATCACAGTGTCCTCTAGGGTTATCTATGCTGACACAAATAGCTGGATTTCCTTCTTTTTAAAGCTAAGTAGTATTCAGAGAAGTTAAAAGTTGATTTCCTATCTTGCCTATTATGAAAAACGCAATGAGCGTGACAATGAGGGTATACTTTTGGCATAGTGATTTTATACCCATTTGCTGTTACCCAGTAGTGAAATTGTTGGCTTATATATTAATTATACCTTTAGTATTTTGAGGAAACTTTGTGCTGCTTACCAAAACGGCTGTGCTAATTTGGATCCCCAGCAAAAGTTCTTTTTATTCGTGTCCTCAATTACTATCTTTCTTTTTATAGGATTTATTTTTTATATTATGTGTGTGCATATTTTGCCTGCATGTTTGTATGTATGTATGTGACTATGTATATACCTGGCGCCTTCAGAGGCCAGATTGGGGGCCTGATCCTTTGAAACTGATGCTTGTCAGACACAGTACGGATGTAGTAAACTGAAAATCTGGGTCCTTGAAAGAACATTAGTTGTTCCTAATTGCTGAGTCACTTTTCCAGTACTTTCTCTCTTTTATAACGAAAACTATCATACCAGGTGGGTATCTCACTGTGGTTTCTGCTTGAAGTTCCTTGATTTTGTGTGTGTGTGTGTGTGTGTGTGTGTGTGTGTGTGGTTTTTCAAGACAGGGTTCCTCTGTAGTTTTGGAGCTTATGCTGGAACTAACTCTTGTAGACCTTGAACTGGCCTTGAGTTCACAGAGACCCGCCTGCTTCTGCCTCCTGAATGCTGGGATTAAAGGCAAGTGCCACCACCCGGCCCTTGATTATTGATAATAAGCATTTTCTTTGTCCTTGTTGGCCATTTGTACATCTTTTAAGAAATTTCTATTCATGTCTTTTAAAATCAAGTTATTTGCAGGTTTATTTTTGTTTCCTTTCTGTCGAGTTGTTTGATGTTTTCTGTTTCTTGGATTCCGACTCTGTATCTAAAGTGTGACTTGCAATATTTCCTCCCACCTGTAATGTATCTCTTCACCATGATGTTTCCTATGCTGTACAAAAACTTCGGTTTGATGCAATCCTATTTGTCTACCTTTCTTTTGCTAGCTGTACTTTTGGATTATACCCTTGAAAATCAGCCTGATAGTTTCCATCTCATTAATTTTCTAGTTATTCTTTTTATAGCTAAGCCTTGAGATTAAGCCTTTAGTATTTAAACCTTTTGAATGGATTCTTGTTTGAGGGGTGGGGTAACAGCCCCACCTCATTTTTTTTCTGTTGTGGAGAGCCTGTTTTCCTCACATTTATTAAGCAGACTACCCTTTCTCAGTTGTGTGTCCCTGACACCTTTGTCAAAAATCTATTGATCAGTAGGTCCATGGCCTTATTCCAGGACTCTGCACCCCATTCCACAGACCATAGTCTTGTTTTCATGTCAATAATGTGCTGTCCTGCTAACAACACCTTTGTAGTGTCTTTGGAAACCAGGCGGTGCAACGCCTCCAGGTCTCCTCTTTGACTTTGCGTTTTGCCACTTTAAAGAATTCATTTATCATTTCCAAGAGTTTTTGTCATCACTTCAGGGTTTTCATGCAATCAATTGCCATCAGAGACAAGTTCACTTCTTCCTCATTCACTTTGAAGTCATCTTTTTTTTATACTGTTGTTCAGTATCCTTGTCTCCATCAGTTTTATGACAGGATCCTGAAGGTAAGGCAACAAAGTATGATTCAAATTTTAGTTCTTTGGCCACAGTGATTGGCTAAAGGATGAACTAATGTCTAAGAGAAAATAGAGTAAATTTCACAGAAGGGGCTCTGGAAATGCTGGGATAAATGTGTTCATTGTTCTAGATAGATTTACATCTAGAAGGATGCCTTCCTCCTTGGCAGCTAACAGAACAGCTGTGTGCCTCCAGACCTGGCTGATTATCCATTCAAAATCAGATTATTTGTTTTCATGATATAAAGTTGTTTGAATCCCTTAGTCATTTTGAATATTAACCCTTTATTAAATGTGTGGTTGGCAAATATTACTCCTATTCTATATGTTTTCACTTCACTCACTTGGTGGTTTCTCTGTGCACACGTGTCTGCCTATGATGATACTGCTGATCCCTTCTACTTTTGTTGCCTGTGCAAATAGTCATTGCCTAAACCGATGACACAGGGGCCTTTCTTTTGTCTTTGCTTGTAATCTTTGACAATTTGAAAATTTATGTTTAAGCCTTTAATAAATTTTAGTTGGAGTGTTAATGTGGTATGACCTAGCATCTATTTAATTTTATTGTTCTCCTTGTACATATTTATAAATTTCAATTTCTTCTTCTTCTTCTTCTTCTTCTTCTTCTTCTTCTTCTTCTTCTTCT
>LOEQ01001803.1:233392-258990 GCA_001685075.1 Bramus lutescens
CAGAGATCCACCTGCCTCTGCCTCCCAAGTGCTGGGATTAAAGGCGTGCTCCACTCCTGGGTTAGGCGTAGACTTTGTACATCCTGGGCATGTTATGGCATGTTATGGCGTGTCCTCGGTGCAGTGTCGCGGGATGGTTTTCATGGCCTCGAAAGTATTTTGTACTCTACCTAGTTCTTTATCCCTTCCCTGGTGCCTGGAGGCCCCTGATCTTTAATTCTTCCTCCTTTTCAGACAGGGTCTCACTGTCTTGCCCAAATTGACCTTGAACTTATATCTTTCTGTTTTACCCGAGAGGTACAGGAGACACAGGCTTGTGCCACCGTGCTGGGCACACTGGCCTTTTCTGTCTGCTTTAGTTTCATAGATGGCGCTGTACAGAATATAGCCTCTCCAGATCAGCTCCTGTCCTTAATTCTTTGTTCCATATGCCATGATTCTTGCCTTTTTTTTTTCTTTTAATTTTTCAAAATAGGGTTCCTCTGTGTAGCTTTGGCTGTTGTGTTAGGGTTTATTATTGTTGTGAAGAGACACCGTGGCCAAGGCAACTCTTATAAAGAAAATATTTAGTTGAGGGGGCTCACTTACAGTTTCAGAGGTTCAGTCCATTTTGATCATGAAGGGGAGCATGGCAGCATGCAGGCAGACATGCTGGAGCTGAGAGTGTCACTTTTCCTCCAGCAAGGCCACACCTCCTAATAGAGCCACTCCCTTTGGGGGCCATTTTCTTTCAAGCCACTGCAGCTGTCCTGGAACTCACTCTGTAGACCAGGCTGAACTCAAACTCAGAGATCTGCCTGCCTTTCGAATGCTGGAACTAAAGTCGCGCACCACCTTGCCTGCCTGTCTCTTTCCTTTTCCCTGGGTGGTTTCCTTGTCTCAGCAGTTATGTGCCAAGTTGCTATCATAGGTAGATCTCTGTGCGGATCTGCCATATCTTAGGGTGAGAAACCGCAGAACCATCTTCCTCCAAAGCCTATGGCATTTGTGAGGGTTCCTGGCTGCCCACCCGTGTCTGAGTGCGCTCAGGGTCGGGTAGCTATGTAGTAGGTACCTCTTGTTAGTTCACATTGCTATCCCAGATGGCAGCAAGTCTTGAGGTTGTACAGCATCAGTCCCCCAACCTTGTTCCTCATTTTCAGGGTTGTTAGTTATTTTGAATCTTCATGTTCCTACACGTATACTTTGGAATCAGTTTGTTCATGTCTTAGTTTGGGTTCTGTTGCTGGGATAAAGACCATGACCAAAAGCAATTTGGGGGAGGACAGGGTTTATTTCACCTTAAAATTTCAGGGTAGCACTCCATCATTGAGGGAAGTCAAAACAAACAAAACCACCAGGACGGTCCCTATCCACAGCTTAACATACTGGAATATGGAGTTGTTTCTATGAGTCATGTCCAGAGAAACTGATGTGCTGGTAGTCCTGAGCCTTCCTTTCCATGAACGTGGAGTTTCTCTATGCGTTAGTTATTTTAGTTCTTTGGAATGGTTTCTAATTTTCCGTATATAGACCTTGTACATACTTCGTTAGATTTATGGTGAGTTCTTGCATTTTGCTGGTTGCTATGGTAACAGTTCCTCATTTGTTGCTGGTGTGTGTAGAAGCATGACTGACTTGCCTGTTAACCTTGTGTCCTGCCGCCATACACTCAACCTTTGAAATGTTCTTAGTATTGTGTGGTGGATGTAGTGGAGATTTTCTTGAAACTGCCAGCTGTATTTCAGTGAACGTGTTTTATTCCTCAGGGACAGAGACATCCACCAATCTCCACCAGAAGCTCTGCTACCATGTCTTGGGGACAGATCAGTCAGAAGATGTTTTGTGTGCTGAGTTCCCCGATGAGCCCAAATGGATGGGGGGAGCTGAGGTATTGTATACTGCGAAATTTCATCCTTAAAGACCTTGTCACATGGTTCACATATAAATATTTCTGTAATGTGGTAGTAAATGTCCCATAGATGGCAGAAGTACAAAAATGTTTTTAAAATAGTGGTTAATAATCAAATTGATTATTAATAACGAAGATGGTAAGCCTTTTAACTTAATTTCAACATTAAAATCTTTTCTTCTTGTATCCCTCCCATCTCCTCTCTCCTCACCCACCCCCTCAGAAAAGAGTAGGCCTCCCAGGACATCAGCCAAATATGGCATACTATGCTACCATAATATCAGGCACCAACTTCATATCAAGGCTAGACAAAGCGACCCAGTAGGATGAAAAGGGTCCCACAAACAGGCAAAAGTGTCAGAGACAGCCCATGCTTCCACTGTTCGGGATCTCACAAGAACAGCAAGTTACTCAGCCATAACATACATGTAGAGGACCTAGGTCAGACTCCTGCAGGCTCTCCGATCTCTTTGAGCCCCCATGAATCCCAGCCAGTTGATTCTGTGGGCCATGTTCTCTTGGTGTCCCTGACCCCTCTAGTCCAATCCTTCCTCCCTCCTCCTCTGCAGGACGCCCTGAGCTCTGCCTGACTTCTCTGCATCTGCTCCCACCAGTTGCTGGATGAAGTCTTTCTGGCCTCTTTGATAACGATTCTTCTCAGCTCTGGTTCCAGAGCACTGCAGGGAGGATACACTGTAGGGTGAAGGCTTTGTGGCTGGGTTGGTGTCCCAGTCCCTCTACTTGAGGCCTTGCCTGGTACAGAAGATGGATGGCCGGTTCAGGCTCCATGTCCCCCATTACGAGGAGTCTTTGCTAGGGTTACTCTTATAGAATCTATGGAATTTTCATTGCACTAGGTTTTCACCTCACCCCCAAAACGCTCCCCAGTTCTAGTCATTTCACTATTCCCCACCCCCGACTTGTTCCCCCCGTCCCCGCAGGCAGTACCCACCCCCAGTCAACCCTCAAAATCTATTTCCCCTTCCCAGGAAGATTCTTGCATTACCCCTTGAACCATCCTTGTTACTTAGCTTCTTTGGATCTGGTTCTCCTTTACTTTATGGCTAATATCTGCTTGACTGAGTACATACTATGTTTGTCCTTTTGGGTCTGGGTTACTACACTCAGGATGACCTTTTCTAGTTCTGTTCTTTTCAAATTTCCTGATGTCGTTGATTTTTAACAGCTGAGTAATACTCCATAGTGTAAATGTACCACATTTTCTTTACCCATTCTTCAGTTGAGGGGCATCTAGGTTGTTTCTAGTTTCTACTTATTGCTATGAACATAGTTGAACCTTGTGGTATGGTAGAGTCCTTTGGGTATATGCCCAGGAATGGTATAGCTAGGTCTTGAGGTAGGTTGATTGCCAATTTTTTTGAGAAGCCACCATTTTTATTTCCAAAGTAGCTGTATAAGTTTTTATTTCCAACAACAGTGTTTATCTTGCTCCACATCCTCTCCAGCATGAGCTGTCACTTGTGTTTTTAATCTTAGCCTTTCTGACAGGTATAAGATGGAATCTCAAAGTCATTTTTATTTGCATTTCCCTAATGGCTAAGGATCAACATTAAAATCTTAATAAAAGCAAGCAATGCTTATTGTTATACCCAGATTTCAGAATCCCGCCCAAAACCAGCAAGGAGACCGAGTCCCATACATAAAAGTAAGAGCCTTTATTCAAGTTTGAACTCAGACTTTCCATGCGTCCAATGCATTGGCATGATCAGAGAGCCCCAGCTCAGTTGGGGTGGGGTTTTTATAATAGCAGAGGTTGTGGTGAAGGATTTCTAAAGTTCAGAACCCCTGATTGGCTGACATTTGTCTAGGGGTGCCCTGGTGAGAGGATGGGTGTGTGTTGGGCTAATGGACTCAGGTTGGAAAACTGGGGATTTCCTTTGGAACGTTAGGTGTTCTCTCATTGGATGGTCCATTCCTGGGTGGTCTCAGTAACTGTAAGCTGAAACTCAGGTCTCTATTACGCTTGCCGTGCTGGGCCCTACAGAGTTTTCACAGTTGTTTCCTGCTGCCCAGGTGAGAGTGTAAAGAGCCTCTTCGGTGTGCTTTCTTCATCCATATTTTCTCATAGGGCATCTTTTAGACATTTTCCCACTTTATGAATATTCGTGCATTCCTTGGGGCGGTCTTAGCAGTAATTACTGAAATGATATGCTCTTGAAATAGGTGGCCAGGTTGTTTTCTGTGTCCAGAGAGTCAGCTGTGAAGAAACTTAGGAGTTCTCCCAGTAAGGTGGAGAGTTTCTGTCTGTGAACTAAGGGAAATTTGTGGTTAAAGGAAGGGGAACGCTGTGTCCTATTGACAGTGGGGTGGGTAAGAATCCCCCAGGGACATGTTAGCACACCAAGGACCTTCCCTGGAAAGGAACATTTTAAATTTAAAACTGTTATTCCCAAGCCTGGCTGAAGCACAAGAGCAGCGGCAGTTCTTGTCCACGTGTCTTCACGGTAGTGTTTCCAGTTGTTCTTTACCTGGATCAAGAGTCAGCACATCACCAGCCCCGGGCCATGTGCAACCTGCTTTTGTGGAAGAAGCTTCCCAGGAGCCCAGTCACGCTCAACAGCGTTAGCCAGTGATCGCAGAAGTCCCATGACCAACTCTGAAAATTCCCTGTCTGGCCATTCTCAGGAAAACGCTCCCGATGTTAAAGGAATATGCTCAAGATGAATTTTTGTTCTGTTTCCTCAAAATGCTTTTTTGCTGTGCTTTTTCTTGCCCTAACTCCTCAGGGCACCGGCCTTTCCTGTGTGGTTACTGTTGGAGGGAGGGCCGCTTGTTCTTCCTGGCCACCCGGCTAGCTTAGACCCGAAATAATCACACAGAAACTGTATTAATTAAATTACTGCTTGGCCNNNTAATCACACAGAAACTGTATTAATTAAATTACTGCTTGGCCCATTAGCTCTAGCTTCTTACTGGGTAACTCTTATATTAATTTAACCCATTGTTATTAATCTGTGTATCGCCATGTGGCAGTGGCTACTGGCAGAGTTTCGGCATGTCTGACTCTGGCAGTGGCTCCATGGCGTCCCTCTAACTCCGCCTTCTTCTTCCCATGCCATAGGCCAAGCCAGTTTCTTTATTCATTAACCAATAAAAGCAACACATAGGCAGAGTACCCCCCCCACACACACACACCAAGTCACTACCTTCATTTTTTTTACATGTTTGCTTTTATCTCCCATCTCAGTAGACTGTTTCTGGTTAACTTCTTGCTGTGTGTTTTCCCTGGTGCTTATTTATGCAAATAGTTCACATTTTCACCTTTAGCTGAGTAAAAACAATTGGGAGGTTATGTTAACCAAAAAATTAAAATGTTAAGCCATATGTATTTCTCTTTACCTCTTTGGACAGGAGTATTAATGAGGGAAACTTAAAATAGTATATCTAGTGTTCCAATTTTATTCCCTCTGACTTCTTCATAAAATAGAAAACTTGATCTCCTAGAGAACTTGTGAACATTGGAAATAATAATTTCATGGCAGCAGAACATTTTTGCTTTGTTTTAATTTGAGATGGTCTTGTTATGTAGCCCAGGCTAGCCCTGAGCTCACTTTATAGCTGAGGATGAACTTGATTTATGACCTTGCCGCTTCTCACTCCAGAGTGCTGGGTGGAGGGGTATATGCCTCCTGCCAGGCTTGTATGGTGTTGAGGATCAAACCCAGGTCTTCGTGCATGCTGGGCAAGCACTGTTCCCACTGAGCTACAGTCCTACTCCCAGAATATCTATCTTAATCCGTTTTATTTGGTTGATATGATTGCACGAATGTTGAAATTGAACACCAGTATTCTTAATCCTTGAGGGGAAGAAAAAGAGAGCTTAACACGCAACCACTGGCACAAATCTCTACCTGAGTCTGGTAGAAGCAGCTGGATTTGTGCTGGATTTGTTTTTAAACTTTAAAAAGTATAGAATAATATATTTATATATATTTAACATCTTAAGGTCAGTGTCATCCATTTGCAACCATCTCCTCCATCCATCTTGACAACTTTTTTATCTTGCAAATCTGAAATTCACTGCCAATGAAAATTATTTCTTACACCACCTGACAGTTCCTCCTCTACTTCCTGTGTGTGTGTGTGTGTGTGTGTGAATGTGTGTGAATATTGTGTTCTCTATGACTGCTCCTCCACTTCCTGTCTGTATGTGTGACCTCTCTGTGCTCCCTCTGACTGCTCCTCTACTTCCTGTCTGTATGTGTGACCACTCTGTGTTCCCTGTGGCTGCTCCTCCACTTCCTGTGTGTGTGACCTCTCTGTGTTCCCTGTGGCTGCTCCTCCACTTCCTGTGTGTGTGACCACCCTGTGTTCCCTGTGGCTGCTCCTCTACTTCCTGTGTGTGTGACCTCTCTGTGTTTCCCTGTGGCTGCTCCTCCACTTCCTGTGTGTGTGACCACCCTGTGTTCCCTATGGCTGCTCCTCCACTTCCGGTCTCTGTATATGTGACTATTCTGTATTCCTCTGTGTCATTTTGTAATTAGCACATGTCACTCACCTGGTCCTCAAGATTGATGCATATTGAAGATTTCCCTTTCATTTTGATGCTGAGCAAGATTTCACTATGTGTGTATACATTTTTCTTTATTCATCCATCCAGAGATATAGGGGTGGGGGGCTACCTGTAGTAGTACCATGATGCTGCTATGAGCATCTAACATTTACAAATAGGAAGTATCTCGTGTATACATTTAGCTAAGCAAACAAAAAGAAAGGCAATTTTAAGGACTTGCCTGCATCCTATCGTCTTTTATTCAACTTGACTGTATTAGCCTAATGTTTAACATGGTCTGGAGGAGGAGGTGACTGCTTTATGCATAGGCAACATCAAATCCCTACACAGTTATTAACACGCAGACCACGGGCAGAATTACTGATGGATGGATGGATGAAGTCCCAAACGAACACCACACAGATTGCCTCTCATCAGAAAGGAAGAGGCCACACAAAATAACAGCAAAGAACATTTAAGGAATGGCAGTATAGGAAGGGTGCTTGTTTTCACACAGATGTAGGAAGTTGAAATAAGTAAACAAACAGGCAGTCAAAGTCGTTTCTTTCCTGTCCTAGGACCCTCAGAGTCCATGGGTACAGGATGTACCAGTGTCTCTGTGTTCCTATCCCAGGACCCTGAGGCTCTGTGGGTGCAGGATGTACCAGTGTCTCAGTGTTCCTGTTCCAGGGCCCTGAGGGTGTGTGGGTGCGGGATATACCAGTGGTGTCTCAGTGTTCCTGTCCCAGGGCCCTGAGGGTGTGTGGCTGTGGGGTTCACCAGTGTCTCCATAGTCTGGGGAGCTTGTTGACTGAGAAGATGACTTCTGCGTGTGAGTGAAAGGGGTCATGGTGTTCATTCTTGGGGTGAGGCTGGAGAAGTGCTGTAGGGCAGGCAGACAGGTGGTAGGCACTAGAGTTCATTGTGGTGCAAGTTGAAGTCTAATTTCTCTGCTGTCTTTCTGTGCTGGCTCACTTGGATGTCAGGCAAGGTAGGGAAGGTGTGCTTCTCATTTTAGTTTCCCCAGTAGTCATAAAGGAACAAATCAGAGGAAGGGGTGGGGTGTCTCTTGCCCACAGTCATTTGCCGGCTTGGTTTGTGTTGGCTACTCAGCTGTGGCATGTGTCCGGGTGCCAGCTTCCTAGTGGCACTCTTCTGTAGTTCTGGGGCCTCTGCTGTTGTCCCTGGCTAGCCATTGCATCCTCCTGCCATGCTTCTGTTTCCTCCTGGGGTATTTTTGTAAGGGGCACACCTTTCAGCAGGGATCTGTCAAGATGACTGAGACCAACAGCTTTCCCATCCCGGTGGCCCCTTCCACATCTGTGGACCACCTGGTCCCTCAGGCTGTGATCACCACTGCTTCCTCACCTGCCTCCCAGGGACCTCAGGCCATCTCTGTTCACAGTCCCTCCTGTGCAGTCACATTGCAGTGCCTTCCTGGGCCCTTCCTGGGCCCTGGGGCATAGCACAGAAAAATGAGCTGTCGTGTGACTGGATGGGAAGATGTCGGCTCTTTGATGTACATGATGAAGTTAACTTGAAGGGCACAGTGGAGGAGAGAGACTGTTGTGTCTCAGGTTAGCTCAGACCTCCCTGTTGTGCCCAAATCCGTGGGTCCCCACAAAAGCCAACAAAGGAGACCGAGTCCCATATGTAAAAGCAAAGAGCCTTTATTTTAATCAAGTTTGCAAACTCGTTCTCTCCGCATGTCCAACGTATTGGATTATCCAGAGAGCCCCGAGCTCAATTAGAATTGGGTTTTTATAGTAGTAAAGGTGTGGGTGAGGGGTCTCTGAGGTTCAGGACCCCTGATTGGCTGATGGGTGTCCTGGTGAAGTGCTGGCAGGTGTTTCTATTTACAGTGCTTGGAATGCCAGGAATTTCCTTTGAATGGTCTGCTATTGGGTGGGGGTCAGGTAATCTCTGCCTGCCAGACATTGTCTCAGGATAAACTATTGAGACTCTAGACTCCATTTAAATTTATCATTGGCCAGAGTCCCAGGTGATAATAGTTGAAGGAAGTAAAGAACTTCCTTTCTGCCCAGACTTAGATTATCATGGCTGGCCCTCACACTCCCCAGCCAAAAGTTTTATTATTTTGAAGTCATCCATGAACATTTCAGGTTGAGACAACAACCAAAACCCAAACAAACAAAACTCCCCACGTTCTGAGGCAGTGTTCCCAGCAGGGGGTGCTGCAGAGCAAAGATTGTGGAAAAGCATAAAAGCTAGAAGCATGCAGACGGCTGAGTCCCACACTGGGGTCCTAACTCTGTCTGTCACACCTTATTCCTGAAAGGTGGTTTGTTTTGACAATCCTGAATCTTAATATTTATCACTTATATCCATAAGCTATTTTATACATTGACTTATGATCCTTTATAATTAAAAAATATACAGTTGTATACAGAATTATACATGTTACACATATATTCACATGGGAAATTCACACACACACACAAAACGGGCATGTAGCCTGCCTGGAGTGTGGTTGCCATTCTCATCCTAGTGATCTGAATGATAATGCCCCCCCCCCAAGGCTTGTGTTTTAGTTCTTGGCCTCCACTTGGTGGAACTGTTTGGGAAGGATTAGGAGGTATGGCCTTGTTAGAGGTGGTGTGTCACTGGGGGTGGTGACCCCAGTCACTCTCTGTCATGTGGATCTGATGTATGCCCCAGTGCCATGCCTGCCCACCTGTCTGCTGTCATTCTCTCTCCCATGATGGGCATGGGAAACTTGAATTTCATGGGAAATCCTTGAAACTGTAAGCAAGCCTCCAATTACGTACTTTGTTTTATAACTAGCCTTGGCCATGGCATCTCTTCACAGCAACAGAAAAGTATCCAAGACGTCCTAGTGACACTCTAATAGAGAGAGCTGTTTAATCTTTCCCAGCAGGTATCAAAGGCAAATAGCTTCCTGGTGGGACTTAGTCCACTTCCACTTCATCGTGCTTGATTGCTTCTGGTTGAGTTTGTGCGGGTCCTGTATACTGTCCCAGTCTATGTAAACTCATATGTGCATCAGCCTACTGTGTTGTCCACCACCCCAGGCTCCTACAATCTCCTGTTAATGGGTAGATAGAGGAGGGGGAAGGACTTGGGAGGATGTGGGAGGGGAAAGAATATGATCAAAATATACTGAATGATAAGTTTGAATAAATATAATCAATTTTTAATAATTCTGAGAATTTTATGCATGCCTTTAATATAGTTTGATCGTATCTACACACTACTTACACCCACATCTTTTCCCCACTTGTCCCACTCCTCCCAACTGTGTGCCTTCTTGATTTCTTTTTCTTTTTAGTAACTCACCAATTTGGATTTGTGCTACCTATATATTCATGGGTGTGGCACCCACAGGCCACCAGAGTGTGGTCAGCCTACTAGGGGATACACCCTGTACGAAAAGTGACTTTCCCTCCCTTGGAAGCTGTCAGTTGTCAGTAGCTCCTCAGGTGGGGATGGCGACTTGACTCTGTGAAGGTTCTGTGCTGTTCCCCTGAGTCAATGGGTGCTTCAGTCCTGCCCTGGCCAGAAGGCACTGCCTGGCTCCTGTCATCTTTCCACCCCTTTTCTGCAATGGTTCCTGAGCCTTAGGGATGGTGTGATTCCATTTGTGTCAGGGCACTCCACTGAACTTGCACTTGGACTTTGATGATTGACTTTTTGAATTAACCATCGTCCACCGCGCAGAAAACAACCCAGCCCCTCTCCAATGAGGTCTGAGAGCTGTATTAAGCTGTGAGTATAGAAATAGGAACTCAGAGGGCAGTTTGACTGTGTCCATTTACAGTTGTAGGTTCTGCTGTGGGCCCTATGACTTCCCCAACCATTGGTTCTTTAGAATGTCGAGCGCGTGCATTTCCTCCTGAGGAATGAACCTTAAATTCAGTCATTTGGTTACTCATAGCATTCTTGATGCTGCTGCAGCCATGGGCACATCTCACAGGCTGGTTGTTATGCAGCCCAGAGTTGAACAGCTGGGTAAGACTGTGATGGCTTCGTCACCCAGCAGATCCCTTCACTGCACACACACCCCAGTCACCATGCTATTACAAGGGGGAATCTTGGTAGGGCCACCAAGGTAGACAACCTGTATGTGGACAAGCGAGAAGGCCATGCTCTCCCTTAGAAAGCAGCTGCTGGTGGGAATACCGTCCCATAGTGGAGGTTAAGTGTCCCCTTTCTGAAGTGCCTGGGACCGATGTCCCTGAGATGTAATATTTGTATACACTTAATGTAACACTTTGGCGATGGGACCTTGTCTAGTTTGCCTTTCTGCTGCTATGATAAACACCAGAACCCAGGGAAGGAAAGGTCTTATTTCCCCTCCCTGGTTATCGTCCTTTATCAAAAGGGCAGAAACTCATGCAGGAACCTGGGGCACAGACCTTGGAGAAGCTGCTCACCGGCTGCTCTCAGATTCGTGTTCAGCTCCTTTTCTGAAGAGTTTGAGCTCACCTGCCCTGGGATGGTACCATCTACAGGAGGTGGGGCTCTCATAGTCAGTTAACAATCAAGAAAATGCCCCATTGTTTGCCCACAGCCAGTCTGATTTCCCAGATGTGTCAGGTTGATAGCCAGGATGCGGCATCACAGGACCCAAGTTGATATTAATGCTTTGTAACATGTGCATTGCTGAAAGTTAGTTTTTAATGTGCCTGTACGTTGACTGCAAATTGGCACTTGAGCTCAGGGTGAATTTTTCTATTTGTGGTGTCATAGCATCAGCACCCCAACACACATTTGCCACAGTGCATGTGTGGAAGTCAGAGAACTATCAGGAGCTCCTGCTGTCCATTATGTTGGTAGTACTCAACCCTCCTAATGCCGTGACCCTCTAATACAGCTCCTCATGTTGCGGTGACCCCCCCACCATACAATTATTTTGTTGCTACTTTATAACTGTAATTTTGCTACTGTTATGAATCATAATGTAAATATCGTGACATGCAGAATATCTGACACATGACCCCAAAGGGGTTATGACCCACGTGTTGAGAACCACTGCGTTATAAATTCTGGGGACCAAACTCAGGTTGTCAGGCTTGCTCAACTTCCATCTTCATCTAGTGAGCCTTCTTGCCAGCTCAGATTGTTGATTTTTAAACTAGAAATGATCAGCCTGGATAGCTGGCCAACCCCTCTCTCTAATTCATGTTAACACTCAGTAAGGGAGGAAGGAAAGCAAACGGTAGATTCTTGAATAACCAAGCTTGTCTACCAGGAAAGAAAAAAACGGATGGATTAGAGTGTAAGTGGCTATTCCTTGTCAAGAGCTGCATTATTTTATTTTAAATAGGTTTTGTTTATTTGTCCACCCCCATGCCACCATTCTAACTTACCAGGCAGCATTTCAAATGGTGTTTGGATAGACTCAGGCTCTCCTGAACTGTAGTAGTGTGCTATCTGGGGAACACCGGCTAGCCTGCCATATGGCTGCCTGTCANNGGAATGCATAGGAATGCGTAGGTTGGCCGTGTATGCGTGGCTGCTTATCCGCCCAACACCGCCTCTTATGCCATCCATGAATCCTATCTGAGAGCTCGTCATTTGCATGTAGTTTGGCATTTAAACGTTTTCCTTAATTAGGGGTTGGAAACATGCTCAATATCAGAGTGATGCTGTTATGATTCAAAGCTGATATAAAAGGAATCCAATAAACTTGGTCGAGATTGCTGCTCTGAGAGGAACATAATTAACTCTGAAAGCTGTTAAAATCCATTTCCTTCCTTCTGTGTTTTCCCTGCACCTTTTACACACACAGTTCTATGACATACAGAACAAAGTACCGTCCTTTTCTTGAAGGAATGCCGTAGACACGAGTTAAAATAAACTTACTCATCCTCTTTACTAAGTAGATAAAATTGAGATTTTTATGTCCATGTTTGGGTGCTAACACGGGCTGGGTGACTTGAGTCCAGAAACTCCAGTAGCTTGAATTCTTCTCTAATGTATGATGAATTTAGTTGTGTATGCAAAAGTGGGGTGTTTGTCCTGTTGTGTGATGATAATGTAGATGTTTTTGTAGATGAATGATATGGAGTTTAAAATACTAATCGTTTTCCTGTTAATTTCTCCTTTACTCTGAGACAGTGGTAGAAAGGCTTGCTCATTTAGGTCTTTTGGGAAACCCAGCTACCCGTTAAGACTGACAATAGCTAAATTCTTCACCTTTAGATTTTTCTTGATGCTAGGAGTGAAAGTCATATGGATTTATTTTTAAAAACACACCAATGCCCTATTCTCTAGACACACAGCTCTTCTTAGCATGTTAGTAGTGACTGACATATCTATCTATTGTCTCTGTTTTGCAGTCAGATGACCGTAAGGCAGGACTGCTGTTCTCTGAGTCTTGGTTTGACTGAATCACCTTCCTCGTCTGCATGGGGCATTAACTGAAAACATTTATAGAACTGTTTTCAGTAGACGCCTCTGGTAGATGCTGATCTCTTTTAAATCAGTGTGTTATCAGTTTGGGAGTTCACTGGGACCATTGTATGTGTACTGGACAACTGGTGGCAACCTAACAAAATAAATTCTGAGAGACGTGTTAAGCAGTGTTTGTCAGAGGTTGTCTAGGTAACCTTTGCTAGCTCCACTGTAGTATGTGTGCACCGTTAAGTCTGTTAGTAGGCTATTGTGGTTTATAATGACACTGTAACTCCCCGTCTGCCCTGGTTTTGAATGAACGTAAGTTTGGTAATGGTAGCAGCCAATGCTTGTGAAGGTTTCTCTGGTGAGCATAAAGCCTGCCACATTAGGAAACCATGAAGCATGGAGGGAGGAGCTTTTCCCATTCTATTGAGCTCTGTTCTGAGGAACATTTGATTGTAGTGTCCTGGTGGCTGGACGTGAGAGGTTGGAAGCTTGAGACTCAGACGCCTCACTACTCTTAGTCACCTTGAGTGATTAGCAACAGCGTTGACATCTCTGTTCTCTACCTGCTGACTGTTGTTTCCAGTTGATTCAGAACCCAGGGAGTAGTTTGGATACCAGGGTACTTGGTAGAAGACCAGTGGCCAGAGATTTCCTGCTATACATACACTTTTAGGGTGTTGCCTGGCATGCTGTCAGATATCAGATCCTGGAGAATCAAACTGACAGAAATTTTTGTGCCAAAAGTTTAATGGACATACTTTCTAACCCTCTGACTTGCTGGGAATGGTGATAGCAGGGGAAAGTGAGCTTTGAAGTACTAAACAGGTCTTAACCAACCTTTGAGAGAGCTCTCCACCAGGCTAACCCTTCAGCCTTGCCCTGCCGGGCAAGAGGAATCAGTGTCGAGAGCTTTATAACCTGCACTAGCCAGATACTCCATGGGGATGAACCTGAGAGGATGTGTGACCTTGATAAGGCTGAACTCTATCTTGAGGGTGAGTCCTGCAGTGATTCTCAGCTGAGAGCCATCTGCTCCAGCACCCAGCACAGAATGGAGTGAGTGCTTTATCCTAGAGGGTGACATCTGCCTGCCGAGATGGACACTGAGAACGAGTGCATTGCATACAGCCTGAGTGCACACTAGATAGCTCTCTGGTGATGGTCCCTGATGCTCAGGATAAGCAGTTGTAAGGATGGACAGTTTTAACCAACGGACTCCTCCCTAGGAATCGTGGACATCTTTCCTCAAAGCATTCTGGGATCTGTTTTTCACAGTTTCCTCCATCAGTTGCTCCTCTCTGGCTATCACACTTGATACATCAGGTTACTCATGTTCAACCGTGTGACCCATTCTTATGTCTGTCTGTCTGTCTGTCTGTCTGTCTGTCTGTCTGTCTGTCTGACTCAAGCATCTTATCATGAGCTCTCAAAAACCCTTTCCTTATTTTCTGTGTATTCTAGAATTGAGTTCCATGGCAGCTACTGGATAGCCCCTCAGTAATATTGGTTGAGTAGACACATCCTCAGCCCCAGCTCCCCTGAGTAGCTGTCCATGTTTAGTGGTTTGTCTTTGGGAGAGAAAATAGAAGGCAGACTAAAACCTGGATGATACTACTAAAATCAGCCACCGTTGGTCACACTGGAGCCCGGTCTACCCTCATCCACTCTGGGCAAAGGAATAGACTTTATTATCAAAAAGGTTTTGCTGTGAATCTCACTGTGGTCACACCAGGACCCCCATTTTGTTGGTAGTTTATCCAGGTAACTATAACCAAAGCAAGCCGAGTCTTTCTCCTTGTTGGGACTGCAGTGCTAATCCCATGCAGGGCAGTGCACAACTGAGAAAGCCCGGACAAGAGAAAGGTGCCAGGAAACAGGGTGTGTCCTAAGCTTGAAGGAGCAAGGCAGGTGACTAGGCTCTGCGTTTGTTTCTCAAATATCCTGGTTGAGGATAATGAAAACCCTTTACCCATAAATCACTAGATGTTGTTTAGCTCATCTGTAGAACTCCATGTTTTTTGTACAACTAGACATTTCCCTCTGTCTAGGTATTTTTATGTACAGATAACAGCAGTTTATTATTATTATTATTATTATTATTATTATTATTCCTTAGTTATTTTCTGGTTGTACTAAATCAGCACTCTAAATGTAAGCCAGATGATGTCACAGAACTAGGCTGTCCGCATGCTGGCATATTAAACTTTATAATAGTAAGAATGTGACTTCCAGCTTTGATCCCTACCGATAGTGTCAGAAAAGAAAGTAGATCTAGTATCAGCAGACAACTCTGTCTCATTTATATTGATATTCTTGGGGGTTTGCGTGTGTTAATGCTTTATAAAGAAAATAGTGACGATGACTTTAAGGGGAATTTGGCTTAAAATGTTGTAAAATAAAAGGTGTGAAAACCAAAAAGTTGGGAATTCTGTATATCATAATTGTAAGATTTATGTTGCCATCTGTCTTTTGCTCACTGTTTTTAGTCAGGCTGCCTGCAGAAAGCAGGGTTACTCTAGCCACTATCTTACTGCTGAAAACAGGGATACTTTGTAGCAGAGGACCTGGGTGGTCTCAAGGAGCCATGGGCTGGTTCTCTTGCGCCTTATTTTCCTTTTCTCTGGCTTTTAGGAAAGTTAGCTTATGCATTAGAGTCTGAAAGACCTCGAGTGTTTGTCTTCCCAGTGATGTCTAAAAATAAATCATCTTTAAAACTGTCTTAAAATAGTCTTAAGAGGCTAAGCAACTGTTGTTACTGGTTAATTTTTAGTGGAGAGAGGTATTGTTTCTAATCTGTACATTCTGAGGAAAACAGAAAATAGGTGATTTTAAGGTTGCTGGCTTGAACATTGGAAATGCAAAAGTGTTTCCATTTAAGCAAATTTTTGTGGCTCTGAAGATCTCGGAATTGTGATAATCCAGGAGAAAGCCTGGCTTCACTGCATTGTGACAACAAGGTGCCCTGGGACTCCTGCCTCAGATTAAATAGGAAGCGCTGTGAGTAGTAGTCTGTCAGTGCTGAGGGGAGTGCTTGGGATGGGCTCGCAGCAGCTGCTGCCCAGGTCTGGCCTCTTGCAAGAATGTCGCTGTTGTCTCAGTTGACTGAGGCCCTCCAGCTGAAGTGGACATGGTTTGTGATTGAGGTACCATGACTTAAGGAGCAGGCTGTATGGGGTCTGTCTGCGTTCAAAGGACAAGAGAACAAAGATGTGAGCCAGTGTTAAGGAGGCTGCTTTGGGTGATAGTTAATAAAATTATAATTGTGGATTTCTGGTGCTCTTAAAATAGGACAGTCTAAAACTGTGGGACTGAAAATCTGAACATTAGCTCGTTTCTTATTTAAAAGCTGAGGGGAAGTAAAATGTGTGACTTTCAAATCATTCTGAATGAAAAAGAAAAGTTCACAAAGAAGTTGATTGTGAGTTGTCACAATGTACATGTGTGTGGTCCTAGCACTCAGTAAGTGGAGACAGGAGTTGTCATAGTGTACATACATGTCTGTGGTCCTAGCACTCGGTGACTAGAGACAGGTGTTGTCACAGTGTACATGTGTGTGGTCCTAGTACTTGGTAAGTGGAGACAGGATGATCACGAAGGAATTGAAGGTCACCTGTGGATGCATAGTGAGTTCAAGGCCAGCCTGAGCTACATGAGGTACTGTCTCAAAATATATATATTTTTAATAGAGGGTTGGGGTTGTAGCTAACCAGTGGCACTCATGCTCAGTGTGGGTGAAACCCTGGGATCAATCCCTAAAACAGGAACAAAGAAAAAGGAAGAAGCAAGATGAATAGAACACTTGAAAGAATTGATAACTGTGGTTTGTAAAACTTTAGATTCTCAGATTGGATATTGAAAACCAAATTATGTCTTATTCATTTTCAGTAGGCGCACTGGACATTGGGGTGTTCTTCACTGGCCACACCAGTATGTATATGGTTCTAGTCTCAGCTCCTGACCTGCACGGCTGGAGAGCACAGCGGGAGAGATCAAAACAGCAGTTTGCAGAACTTGGTTGGCAGAAAGTTGGGACTGATGCGTTTGGGTCATTCTTACTGTCGCCCCAGCCTTCCGCCTCACGGTGTTTTAGGGACTTCAGCACAGGGATGGAGAAAAGAGCCAAAGAGACTGTAGCTACTAGAGTCTGTGGAGTCAGGTGTTGAAGGTGGGGATGTCCCATGAAGGGTCACAGGGTCACTTGTGGGTTCCCTGTGGATTTAGCTGTTTGTCAGGAGCTGTGTGCACTGAATGGTGCTCCCTGATTCAGGCTCAGCACAACACCCAATAACTGTAAACTGTCCACTGCTAAAGGCTTGACAGGCTGATGACCATGTTCTGACACAGTTAACAAAGCCTGAGCACCCAGGGGTGTGGTGCGCCCTAGAGAGACCGCGCTTTCCCAGTCTGGCTGCGACCCTAGCCAGCAAGGCTGGAGAGCAAGCCTGGATGGAGCCAGCTGGTTTGCCAGGAAATTAATTGACTGAAAACATTTTATAGTCAGATTAGAAAGAAGGAAAAAACTCCAGTGTTCCACATGCCCAGAATCTAATTCAGAAGTCAATACACATTTAATGAAGCAGAATAATGTGACCTCAAGCCAGAAAAGGCCTTAATCATAGGAACAGACTTAGAAAAGGCAAATGAGTTAGCAAAGATTTTTTAAAAATTATAGGATTAGTTTACAGAGGCTCTTAGAAAATGTTAGACAAGACCGAATGAAACACATTGTCTATTTGAAATGCCAGGATAGAGACAAGGGTGTTCTTAAAATGTAAAGGAGATAAAAAAAGAAAAAAAAACTGTTACATTTGATAAAATATACAAGCCTGCAGATCCAAGAAGACAGCCAAGACTGTTGTAATTGACTTGCAGATGCATGGAAGTAACAAGAAAGTACTAAAAGCCTCCAGATAATAAAACACTCATTACATGTAGATTAAAAAAAAGTGACAGCCAGGCAGCAGTGGTGCATGCCTTTAATCCCAGCACTAGGGAGGCAGAGGCAGGCGGATCTCTGTGAGTTTGAGGCCAGCCTGGTCTACAAGAGCGAGTGCCAGGACAGCTAGGACGGTTACACAGAGAAACCCTGTCTCACAAAACTAAAAAAAAGGCGACACAAAATGACAGTTCTAAACAGTGACTGCCCATGCCAAGACACCTCCCTGTGGGGCCTGCCCTGATGCTCTTTTTAAGACTACAGACCTTTGTCACGTGTCCTGCCTCCTTTGCTATGATTTCTCCCTGTTGCTCATGCCATTTGTCCGTGAGTAATGGGTGGCGCAATCCCATATTTATGTGTTTGTCTCCTCTGTTAGTTGTACCATTTCCTGAGTTGCTCACTGATACATCCTTATCATATAGAAACAAAACTTAGACATGAGCTTTTATACAGACCTTTATACTGTGTCTGTGGAATAACCAAATAAAAGAATAATAGTTGGAAAGTATAGCAGGGTTCTCTGGGGAGCAAGAACCAGCAGTGTGTGCGTGTGCATGTTTTTATAAAGACAAAGTGTTTTAACAAAATAGCCTTGTTGCTGTGGAGGCCTGCCAGTTCTTAAAACTGCCGAGCGAGCTAGCAGATTGGCAATTCTGGGAAGAGTGGTCCTAGAGCCCCGAGCAGTCTGCTTCTTGTTCTGCTAAGACCCTTGGCTGGTTGAACAAGGGGCAGCACATTGTGGAGGGAGGTTTGCTTTGCTCCATGCCTACTCCTTTAAACACAATTCTACTTAAGAGCTGCCATCACAGAAGCATCTGGATCACTGTTCAACCAAATATCTGGGCACCATGGCTCAGCCAAGTTGACATAAAGTTAACAACCATGACAAGATTGTAGAGGTACCGGGATTGCAGACAGTGCAGCCAGGTAATGGTATAAATTGGTACAATCATCTAATAGAGTTCAGGATATACACACCCAGCAACAAATTATTTCTGTTTTAGAACCTGGGAAGCACTTTACCTCACAGATATGCTTAAGATTTTTTTTTTGTAAAGAATTGTTTATAGTACGGAGGAAATGGAAACAATGTAAATATTTAGTAATAGGGAGAAGGATCAGTTGGGTGGCATCCCTAGACTGAATGTAGAGCATCAAGGAGGTAAAATGTATAAAACAGATTTATATAGATCAGTGTTGTCAAAAAGATATTATGTGAAAAATGAGTTATGGAAGGATAAACCTAGGTTGATGTTGCTCGCATAAGGCCTGACAACTCAGAACAATAATCTATTCCTTGTTGAATTTTCTTTTTAAGTTTATGTCATAGGTTTTCGCCATGATTCTTTCCACTCCCCATAGGTATGCTTTTTCATAGTTGAAATTTCCAGAAGCCAAGGCTCTTTACCTCTGATCTGGTGGTAGAATTGACTGAGGAAATCCATGAAGAGCCAGTCAGGAGAGCTATGCAGATGTAGCCCTTCGACTGCCATGCGAGCATCCACTCTGCTGGTTCTCACTCATTTAGAGCCGTAACCCTTAAAATGGGTAACCCAAGAACAGACGTGTCAGTGTTCAAAATAGCAAACTATGTGTTCTTAGGTAATAGACAAGAAATTCAAATAAAAATCATCACATTCTGTTCTCCTAAGGGGACTTTCTATTTAAATACCTATCTTTCTTTTTTTTTAAATATTTATTTTTTTATTATGTATACAATATTCTGTCTGTGTGTACGTCTGCAGGCCAGAAGAGGGCACCAGACCTCATTACAGATGGTTGTGAGCCACCATGTGGTTGCTGGGAATTGAACTCAGTACCTTTGGAAGAGCAGGCAATGCTCTTAACCACTGAGCCATCTCTCCAGCACTCTTCTTTCTTTTTTTAAAGGAACTTCATTCTCAGATCCTGAGTTTGGAGTAAAGACGCGTTCGCTTCTTTCCTTAGCGTTTGTTAGAATTACATGTGAAGTGTCCTCCATGGCCTCTTGAATGTTTGGTCCCCAGCTGCTGGGGCTGTTTTGAGAGGTTGTAGGCCCTCAAAGGGGCGTGGCCTCGCTGGAGGAAGTATGTCATTGTGGGGTGGGCCTCGAGGTTTGTAGTCCATTCTGGCTTCCTGTCTGTGTCTGTTTCCTGACTTGTCGGATGTGAACAAGCTTCTGCTGCATGCCGTCCCTGTCATGGCAGACTGTAACCCCTTAAGCCGTAAACTCGGATTAGTTCTTTCTACCCCAGCTGTTTGGTCATAGTGATGGGAACGGTAACACCCATTGCACAGGCTGCTAAAACAAGTCCACGTCACTCAGCTCCCGCACTGTTGTCTCTCTGTAGCTCTCGGATGATGGTCGCTACGTCTTGTTATCCATCTGGGAGGGATGTGATCCAGTAAACCGACTGTGGTACTGTGACCTCCAGCAGGAATCCAACGGTATCACTGGTAAGTTATTGAAGATTGATGTACTTTCCCTAGGATGCCCCATTAGAAGGGTTATATGTCAGTCTCACAGTTGACTTTGAGCCAGCCATCTTCTTTTCTACCACGTCATCTCAGGTCATGCAAATGTTTGTGCTATTGCATGTGATAAAGGCAAGTGAAGTGAAGCTGGCTATCTGAATTTTCCATGTAGATGGGGGTTAAGCGTGTCTTCTGCACCTGCTGGTGATGAAGTCCCGTGTGGTGAGGAGACACTGATGCCTTGACCTGTAGCAATTCATAGTTATAGAGTTCTTAGGATGCAAACTGTCCCAGGCATGTGGCTAATACAAAGGTGGGTATTTACCAGATTAACAGGTAATCACACAGTGGCCCCTCCCAAGCTGTGTACACAGCGACAGCCCACTTTTGCTTTCTGAAGCCTCATGTCACCATAGTCAGCACAGAACCAGGCTATTGAAAATTGAGGGCAGTCACCAGGCAGATGGCACCAGCCTTTAAGCCCAGCACCCGGGAGGCAGAGGCAGATGAATCTGTGTGCATCTGAGGCCAGCGTGGACTGATGCTGATTTGAAAGGTGATCTGTTATACTAAGATCAGGCATTTAAGCCATCGGCTCCATAATTTATGATGTTGAAGTTTGACCAGCCCTAAAAAGTTCTCATATAAGCTGACTACTAGATCCAGGTGCCTAAGAAATTAGTGTAAAATACGGATTATTTCAGCGATGCTTCACACGGGATTCCAAAATAAACCATTCTAAATACAATTCTGAATAATTTATGTGTCTCGCTGATAGGGTTCAACATTCTGATACAAAGATAATTCCTTTTGATTGGGTATTACATCATTTAAACTGCTGAGCAAAGGTCAGCCGTGCAGCAGGCGGGTCAGAATTTATTACGCCAGTAATAAATGCATACATAGTAAAGCTATTTATTTTATTTTAAAAGGTAGAGACACCTCTTTTAGTCTCAACTACAGCCCGCACATCGGTGTTCCCATGCCCTGTAAGGAGCAAGCCGCTACCCACACTTCTTCACTGGGTCTCTGTAGAGCTGAGCAACCTCTGGAGATTGCACCCAAATGAACTCTGTGCCTGTCCTTAACCACACCCTGTGTTTCTCAGGTGGTAGAAAGGATTTGGGCTTCCCCTGGTTTCTTAAAAATCCCAGGAAGAGGGCTCCTTCTCAAGAGACAGGTGTTTTGCATCTTCTGTTTATAACTTCATCTTGTCTTTACATTATTAGGTAGGCTTGTGCTATTAAAGGATACAGGCTAACAAATTAAAAAGCGCAAATTGCTCAACTTCCGAAAGGTAAGGAAGCTCCGTCTACTTGTTTGTACACCGAGCTGCAATCGCTAGGCCCATGTTAATAGCAGATAGCAGTGTTGTGTTTGTGAGGTAGGTGGCCCATGCAGGTGTGTAGGAGAGAAGCAGAGACTGGGTGGGGAGAGAACGAGTAGGGAGGGGACTGCTGCAGGGGGTTGGCTTTTGTGGTCGTGGGAACCGTTCAGGCACGTGTGAGCACTGTGGGGCCAGCTGTCAGGACGGTCCAGGCTGATGCCGCTGCCCCCAAGTGGAATCTCTTCTCTAGGGAAGCCTCAGGGTCAGCCTTTGACTTTTCAGTTGTTGAGCAAGGCCCATGCCTTGTCAAGAACAATATCCGGTGCTTTCTTCTACCTCTGCAAACAGTCTGGCAGGAACACCTAAGTTAGTGCATTGGGTTAACTAGAGACGTTAGGCTGGCCAGAGCAGTAGAGCAGACGGCTCGGTGGCACTGATCTGAGTTCAGTTTCCATAAAGTTGCTGAGCAGAACAGTTCAGAGGTCACTGAAAGCAGGTCATTGTTTCCCTCCTCCTCTCAGAAGCTTGCTGACTTCTGAGTGACTGGCAGGGTGTGTGGAGCCAAGCTGTGAGCTGCTTAAGAATGAGCTTTCTGCAGTGACAGCCACAGGCAGGTTCCTGAGTGGTACAGGGTCTGCCATCTCTTTTATTTTATTTAGTAAATTTTTCTAAAGATTCATGTGTGTGTGTGCCTGCGTGCATGTGTGTGTGTGTGTGTGTAGGGGTGTTTTGCCTGCATGTTTGTNTGTGTGTGTGTGTGTGTGTGTAGGGGTGTTTTGCCTGCATGTTTGTCTGTGCCAGTAGAGGATGTTGAGCTATGGACAGTTGTGAGCCACCGTGTGGTTGCTAGTAGTCCAACTGGAGTTCTTTGGTAAAAAACCAATGCTCTTTACTGCTGAGCTACCTCTCCAGCCTCAGCTTTCATAGTCGCCGCTTCACTGGCCTTACGTTTGTGAATAGTAGAAACCCCACAGTGGTTGGGTTGACCTACTGAGCCACTCAGTTTCATACATAGGCTCAAAAGTCACTTGCAAGGGGCAGGGGTGATGACATCTTGTTTGTTATTTTCATACTAATCACTGGTTCACTGTGTATTAGTCACATGGCTATAGCTATTTAAAGAAGCCATATAGTTGTTCCTTGATGTCCCTGTGACTTGGATGCCAGGACTCACTCCTGGCAGACACCAGAATCCACCTCCCACATCTGTCTGTGTTTCACATCATCTCTAGATTACTGATAAGAGCTAAGGCAGTATGAATGTGATATTAAGTCGATGTTCTGGATTGTCTAGGGGTAGTGGCCTGGTCTAATGTTCAGCAGAGTTGCCGTTTTTCTTTGGTGTCTGTTCAGTCTGGCTGGTTGGATCAGGGACTGTGAATCCCACAGCAGTTAAGTGCTGTAGTGTGTGTGCTTGGCTACTGAAGGGATTGAATCAACATAGCCTCTACAAAGGAGACGGCAGATGGGAATGGTGGTTGTGAAGGTGCTTACATAGTTCACTGTAATTACAGCTCAATATCTTGATTGGAAAGTTGTTTTTCCCTTTCAAGATATCCATGTCTTCAAATGGAAAAAAAAAATACCTGTTTTACAGGGAATTAATTATAAGCAATAGTGAAAATGCAGAGAAAAGGGTGACCAGAGTTTGGGTTCCTGGCATATACAAGGCTCCATCCTTTCCTCTTGGTTTTCCTTGACAGAAGTGGGTTTTTGGAATCACGGTACTTTCATTTTAGATAACAGCATAGTAGGTTAAGGGCATATTTAGAGGGTTTTGTTGTTGTTGTTGTTGTTTTGTTTTGAACTCCTAATAATCAACTTACTTTAAATACAAGTTTTGGTATTTTGTTTACTGCCCCACTGATTCATAATCAGAAGAGTTCTCCGTGTGTGCCTCTGTGGACGACTGATGGGAAGGGTCTCAGGGTTTGTGTCTGATTGGTAAGAATGAAAACCTCACTCTCTCACTCTTATCTTACTTCTTAGCTACTTTAGTCATGCTATTTAAAAGGAAGGACAGCCAATGAATTTAAATGTACCTACCGTTTACCTCAAATGTGGCTGAATTAGTAAAGAAAATATAATTAAAAATTACATGCAATCTTAAAAAAAATCTCTGTATTACCTAAGTAAAACCTGAGTATTCCTTTTGATAAGTCTGAACCTCAAGAACAAAAAAAAACTATAAGCATTTTTCAAATAAATTAAATATTAAGACACTACAAAGCTGTCTGCCTTAAGAAGTGAAAACGTTCACTTCAGTGAGCTGCATGAGTCTAGACCTCGTTGTCTTTCACCCTCTGTGTGTGTGTGTGTGTGTGTGTGTGTGTGTGTGTACATGTGTATGAACAGTGCTTGATGGTCTCCTGATAGCTGCACCAGCTTGTGGCAAATAACTAGCTAAGGTCCCTTTAGAGGTCCATGTCCAGGTACCCTGCCTGATAAGCCTTTCTCCTTCTGTACTAATAATAAAATCCATATTTATGCTATGTTTTTTCTTAAACTTTTGAACCCTTTATATTAGATATGTCATGAAAATTGTGCATTAATTCATATAACCCAATGGCTTAGGAAACTCATCATTTTTACATTATTGATTATAAATATAGACTTTTCTTAGGAAAATGGCTGTATGCCTCAGTAGAGGAAAATTAGATTTTTAAGAGATGACTTAAAGTCATTCTGTTCAGTGGTATCATGTTCCATTTTCATCACTTGAAGAATGCTGGGATAATTGGGGTACTAAATGCTGCATTTGTAATGTTTCCAGGGACCAGGTTCAGAGCTAGCATACAGATCCTGGCTTTAATATTCTGAGCCCCTCTTCCCTGAGTAGCACTTTCTCTCCCCAAGGGGCTTGAAAGCCAGATTTGCTTCACAGCTGCCTTTAAAAACACAGATGTATATGAAGGGAGAGGGATAGAAGAAAGATAAATAACACTAAGCATATTTTTAAAAGCTATAGAAGCCATGTTATTTTATGTTATTCAGAGTTACTTTGTGTGTGTAGCTTAAATGAAATTACACAGCGGGGTGATAATACCACACCCCAAGAGCCATAGACCATCTATTGAAAATCCTAATAACAGCCATGAAAAACCTCCTTTGGAGTGGCTGGTCAGGGAAGTCCAAGAGTTTCCCCTAAAATATAGCTGCTCTTGCCCTTGGTGGCCTCCCAGAACTTGAAGGTAAGTACCTGTGGGTGTAGGATTTGAAGGAACAGAGCTGGAACTGAGCCTGAGGGCTAGCTCTCATGGCTAGGAAGGCACTCTGCAGGCTGCGGAGGGAGAGGGCAGTAAATAGTCCTGCCCAGCTGTGACACCCTTGAGTCACAAGAGTGACTGGGCCATTCAATAGGAGGGAATTCCTGCCTTTTCCTGTTAACTTAGCCAATTACGAATGGCTGCTGAAGTGGTCACTTTGCCAAACCAGTGTAATTTCTAGCTACATTTTAAATACTTACCCTGTATTCAGAGATTAGTGTAGCTCTCATAAAGAAACTTATTTTTGCAGCAGACAGACCAGTACAGAAAACCACAACTGATCAAAATGCAGAAAACTGCTCACTGTTGGGTGCCTGGCTCCATTTGGTATCTCTGCGTCACAGCCTCTACACCTGAGGCTTGGGGAATATCATCACAGTGGAGAGGGTGGGAAAGCCGGACGAGCCAGAGGACAGGATGCTCAAGATTGTGTCTGTGTATGCTAGAGAAGGCACACCCAAGGAGTCTCAGCACTGTGGTCTCTTAAAAAATACCTAAACACTATAGTAGTTGACATGTCAGTGTAAATGGGAGAACTCTTGGGACCCCCAGATGATTGGTGAGAGAGGGGCCAGTCTTCCATTGGATGAGCCCCTGTGTACCAAATGTAAGCCTTGAGAAGATATCCATGCAAGGACACTAAAGACACTGAGCAGGTCATATTTATACGTGTGCGCATAGCAATAGTAATTAAAGAAAAAGAGTCCACGAAGGTGGGCACTGTAAGAGTTGGCTGGAGGAGGGGGTGGACTGTAATGCAACAGACAAAGTTAAGCAAGTAAAGATGCAGCTCCAGGCCAGGATAAAGAAGTCCTTCACAC
>LOEQ01001804.1:0-14807 GCA_001685075.1 Bramus lutescens
GAGAGTGAGGGGGAGGGGAATTGGGGGGGGGATGGGAGGGAAATGGGAGGAGGAAATTTTTAATAAAAAAGTGTAAAAAAATAAAAAAAGAAGATGACACTCTTACATACAGAATAACAAAAAAAGAGTAACATATTGAAAATCACATATTTTTCTTGGTCTCATCAGAAAATAGATTTTTGCAAGGTAAATTGATACCTCCAAGTCTGGAGAGATGAATGCAGACAACATCAGTACAGATTTGTCAACAATGTGAGTGGGCGCCACTGGAGACACCTGTCTATGTCAATGTTTCCTAGTAATTTTGAACACTTGCTAGATTCAGAGTAGAGACTAGCCTGAGAAAGAGAATTACTGGGAACCACAGTTTGGGAGCTGGCACAAAAATATATTAACCACCCAGAGAAGTGAGGGAGAAGAATTGGTGTGTTGTATGTTATATATTATTATTCTCTTTATCTCTGAATTTCATCCATGAAAAATCATATTTTTTAATGCTTGCCAATTCTTCCTTAGGGATATTCTTGACTCCATCCTTATTAGTATCATGGTAAGTTGCACTGCTGTCTTTTGCCAACAAAATGTTAGACAACGGGAAGAAGTAACAATGAACGCCTGATTAATTGGAATGTCTTTTCCTTCTCCTACTTTGCTATCAAGAAATGTTAGCCAGAACCAAGGAGGGTGAGCACAAGTGGATCGCAACCACATCTTCCCAGCTGATTGAATGAAAGTAAGAAATCATTCAAGCTTGGTTGTAAGGCAACAGAATTTTAGAGTTGTTTGCACCACAGACTAATTTTATCTTAACATATCCATAGACATTCTACAGGGTTAGAAGTGCCAGACTAGCATTAATAACAATAGTTTGCTGCTTTGTATAATGACAGTTATTAGATGGCACAGTGCTCGCAATACTGTAGAAAGGTTTTCTAAAGGGTGTACTTGACAATAGTTAATAATAACCCCACAGGTGCCACCAACTAGGTCATTCAGTAAGGACTTCAGCTTAAGGCATATTTTATCCATTTAACAATCTGTGTACTTCATATGAGGGTCTGTAAAGTGGGCATAGTTATAGTGACATGGTTAAAAAGTATCTTTTTGACTGTGAAAACTGGAGTGTTTAATAAATGTCTGTGATTAAAGTTTATTTCTCTCCACTAAATACTCAGTTGTTGCTTGTCTTTGGTATTATAACCCAGATTTCATTCTGCCTTCACTATAGAAATTCTTAACCATGTTGTGTTTTCTTTTAAATGTATTTGTATGTTAGTATGCTGTCTTGTGTGGTTGGTGGTGGTAGTGTATGAGCGTGTGTATGTTCATACATGCGCAGGAAGGCTGGATGAGAACATTAGGTGTCCTCCTGCATCGCAGTTTACCTTGTGATTTTAAAACAATGTATCTCACTGTACCTGGCATTAGGATGAAAATAAGCAACTCCCAGAGATAATCCTCTCCCCACCTCTCACGGTGCTAGAATGGCAGTCTTTTACAGCCATACTCAGCTTTTTATGTGTTTGCTGGGTGTTTGAATTCAGAATACCATGCTTGCACATCAAATACTCTTACTCACTGGGCCATGTCACCAGACCATACGGTACTTTCTTTTTTTTCTTTCTACTCTTTTCAAAAATTCCATAGTATCTCCATTTAGAATTGCTCAAAGTGAACTTTAAACTCAATGGTTATCATTTATATTGAAGGTTGTTTCCTTTGTAAATGAGCTCAAAGTTGTGAAATGGCACTTCTTATCACAGAGACATAGCTTCTCTTTTTATGAAGTGAAGCTTTGTTTAATAATAAAAGTATCGAGATGATGCTGTCGATGACAATGATGTTATAATGACTGCTGTTTATTCAGATTACACAAAGTTGTCGGAGCCATAGTTTATATTTCTTAGCAATTGTTTCATTCAAGTCTCACAAAGCAATATAAAATGATTATTGATATAAAATTGGCTTTCATAGGGTCTTCAAACAAGTTGCAGAGTTTCTGGTAAGCTATGCCATCTTTCACGTTCTTTGGAGCTGTCAGTCCTTGGTCTTTCTGCTCTGCCCTCTGCTACAACTCAGGAGTTCTAATGGGGATGACTGCTAGAGAGAAAAATTTAAATGCTCTTTGATATATAAATTGAAAACTGTTACCTGCACTAGGGAGAAACTTACCCATTTTTGGTTCTGAATGAGACCATTATGCATATTTCTGACCATTGGCCTTAAATGTATTATGATTCTGGTGTAGTTAATCTTGACTTTCAGCTTGATAAGACATAAAATCAACTGAGAAACATCTCTGGGTAGGTTGTATCCATAAGGGAATTTTCACAAAGGATTAACTTAGGTGACAACTTGTCCACCACCCCCATGGGTAGCCCTGACAACAGGCAGCCCAGATGTAAGGAAGCCTGCTTGCTGTTGCTGGCCTGCCTGGTGAGAGTGTTCATCCTGCTGCTGCTGCTGGTGGTGGTGGTGGTAATATTGTGGTCCTGCTGCTGCCACCACACATTATTTTCTTCCATCAAAGCCCAGCCTTCTCAGCCTTTCAGTGTGGCCTGAAGACGCTTGGGTCTCCTGGAATCTTCCAGATCAGAAGTGCCAGACTGCTTCTGCTGAGGCGTCAAACCTCATGCACTGGAGTACAGTACAGACAACCCCCAACCTAGAAGAACCCCAATTTCCTCTTGTTTATTAATTCCAATGTTTCTGCTCCTCTGGAGAACTCCAGGTAATACATATGTGTAGTGTAGCATGTGATAAACCCTATTCTACCGCAGTCTCAGAGAAGGAATGAGTGAGAAGTGAAAAAGTCAGCCATGTTTGAGGCCTGACCTCCAGAGAGAAGGGCCAACTCCGTTCTTGTCATCTGTCTGTATATAACCACTTTGCCACTCACTTTTCTAAATTGCAAAATAGTGCTAATATTGTACACAGCTAGTCAGGATTTTCTTATGATGATCTGCAGTGATACGTACGTATGAGAAGAAAAACACTGCACTACAGTATGCACTAATTCCTATCTGGTCCAAATAACTTTTACCCATACTTGGAGCAGGAAAATGATCTATAAAAGTTTAATTCATGAAGATGCTACCAGAAATTATAGTTAACAAAGAGTAGCTAACAATTCTTTTCCTAACCCTCTGTCCTCACCATTACCATCCCTGCTATTCATGTCTGCCAGCTTGTGAAAGTAGAGAGCCCTGAATGGCCTTCCTCTCATTGCCATCATTGTCTGATACTGTACAGAGGAGCATCTACATATCTATCTGTGTCCAAATTCAGAAGCTTCTCACTGCATACCTTCACATCTAAGCCCTTTCCAAATGGTAATATTTCACATTGGTAATATTTCTTTCTTCTCTCTACTTTATCTATTTAATAGTTGGTGCCCTAACTGTTACTTGAGTTGTCTGTTACAACTTTTTATTTATTTGTCTCCAAATTCATTTCCTGCAGTGCATCCTTTCAGTCACCTCAGTCTTACAAAAACACATGCAACCAAACATGCCCCTTTCTGAACACCCTCAGCCACACATCGTTTCTTGTTGAATAAAGCATACTAATAATGCTAGTGTGGCATTTGTGGTCAGTACTAAACTGGCATCCATTTTTTATATTGTATTTTTTTCTTGTCATTATTTTTCAGTTTCACCTGCAGGAAAACCATTCTGTTTAATTCTGAGACTAGATCCTCATGTTTTCCTACCCTGGGGCTTAACCCATGCTGAGCCTTCTGTCTGTCATTGTCAAATAGCCATCAAGTTTTGTGTTTAAAAATCTAGCTGAAATAATTTTATTTTCCCAAGTTTTAATGGCTTTTAGTGCTTTCACACTGAATTATATTAAAAAATGTTGTTATCTACTAAATCATGACTTGAAAACCTTAGATGCAAGCTCTGGCTCCATTGTGACTATTACTGGAGACAGGGCTCTGAGGAAGTAATCAAAATGGAGACATTATAGTAAAGGAAGATTCTACTAATAATATATTTTATATCTCATATTAGGCTATAGCAACAAGTTGACCCCTTTAAATCAAACCCTATAGCTATCCTGTAGATGTTCAGACCTCTAAAACTTGGAGAAAATGAATTTCTCCTGGTTAAGCAGGTTGTTTTGTTGTGGCAGTTATAGATAGCAGACTTGTCCGCAAACACTGCTTTGATCTTAACAGCTATGAATCTTTTCTTTTCCTAGCATACACATACTATGAGTGAAAATTTTGAGGGACTTAAACTTAATACACAGCACTTAAAACAAAAGCTTAAAACACATAAAATCTAACACACAAAACATAAACTCCTCAAGGAGAATTGCTCAGTGTGTAACCTTTCTATTTTTCAACATGCCATGATGCATTACACAAAACCAGTGCTTGATAAATATTCAGTTAATGAATAAATGAATGAACAAAGAAGAATCAAAGACAGAGAAAGGGAAACAACACAAATGTCTTCTGGGGAAATCCAAGTAATTATAAGGATGAATGTTTCAAGATGGCTTTCAGGCCTTGGCTCCGTATTGTTTTATTTACTCACTTGGGTATATCCTTTATCAAACCATTCTTTATATTTAGGAATCATTTTAAATAATTATGTAAAAATGCATTGTTTTGTTTTTTATCAGATATTAATCTTCTCCTTTCCTAACATCCACACTCTGAATGAAAATTCTGATAGAAAAGAAGATGAAAACTTCAGCAGTTTCAAAGGAAATTTAAAAGTTTTCAGAGGGGCAAAAAAAAATGTACTTTTCCTGCAGCTAAGTTTTTACCAACTGCATATCGGTATTTGTAATCTGGATAGCTGGAGTGCTTTTGTTTAGAAAACACTGAAGATGTTATGAATTTAGGAATGAGTAGGAAGGAAGTGTGTTGAATTAGCATATGCATGCTCACATCTGCAGGAGAGAGCCCGAGAATGCTTGGAATATTATATCCTTGTAAGGATGTGTAGGAAGGAAATGAAATGAATTGAAAATGGAGATCAGGGAGCCGGTAGGCAGACGTTTGAGTCTGAACTAGCTTTTATTCTACAAACTTCTGCTTTTATAAATTTTATCCTAGGGAGTCAATCTTACAATTTGAATTCAACAAACAAGAAAAAATAATGATTGTAATCCTGTCATGCTATCATTAGTTATTATGAGATTTGTTTTTAAGGTATAGTCTATTAAAAAACTATCACCATCATTTACATAACACAGTTTCATGTTTAAACCATATAAACTATATGATTAAAGTGTCATTCCATTACCCCTAACTGCTGCAAATTACCATCTGTCCAGAGAAAAGAAAGCTGTCTTGTCTTAGTCCATTTCCATAGCTACATTAAAGACGTTTAATTAAGTTTCAAAGATCAGAAATACATTTTTTTTCACTTTTTGCTCTTCATGCTAGGCATTCCAAAACCGAGGTCCTGGCACTGCGTATTGAAGGCTGTCTCTCTTGCACAAACCAGGCTGTGTTGCTATAGTTGTCAGAGAGATAAAGTTATGTCTTTATATCTAGAAGGCAGAGGAGTCAAGAAAAGGAATGGACTCTCTGAGGCTGCTTTTACAATCCATTCTTTAAAAGAAGTAACTACTCTCCCCCCAAGAACTCACAAGCTACCAATATAGTATGCAGGGAGGGGCGTACACTCAGGCCATAGCATGCCCCTTGTGAGTTCATGGGATGTACACCTTTTAGACACAGTGCATTAGAAGAAAGCTGTCAGTTCAGATTCCTTTTGAGAGCTGAGATAAAGGCTATTTTTACTTGTAGAATTTAAATAAATTCTTACTTAAGTGCTCTTTCATAAATTATTTGTAAGACAATCACATATCAAGTATTTGCAACAGGCAGAGTGACAGACAAGTTTCTTTCTTCGTGGAGCTCCCATTTATACAAAGCACAGGAGGAAGGGGAGAAGAGGAGGGAGGAAGGACCGGGACAGGGCGGAGGAGAGAACCTAATACAAAATGAGGGTACACACTGTTCATAGGATTTGTTCCTTTGATCCATAATAGGTGTTACATTCTGTGATAGGCGCTCAAGGAAATTCTTCGTCACCTTCTATTTTTTTTTAATTGTAGCCTAGATGCTGCAGTTACTGCCACTGCCTTCAAAATAGTCTAATTTTGACTCGTCGTATAAACTGCAGACCAATAACTTCTTAGGTCCCAATTCCCTTTCAATTTCCCTTTCAATAGCAACAATCACCACAGCCCCCTACTGTTTCCCAAGAGTGCAGCATGTCAGGCATGTCTGTTTCTTCTACTCCTGATAAAGCCATGAAATCACAATCAGACTGGAACATGCTTAGGAAAACAGAATCATTAAATTAGGATCTAATGAAAGTCAGATCATGGCATCCCCTCAATATCTCCTTAGAAAAAGAGAAACATTCATCTGGAAAAAAGTAAAAGGCAAATATATATATATGTGTGTGTGTGTGTGTGTATACATATACATATATATATATATATGTAGTGATTTGATCAAACATGCTATTCTAGTTTCTCTTTCAACAGTTTGCATTTTTCAGCCATTTCTTTATAGAGATTAGAAAATTGGTCTAAAACCATTGCAGAACCACAGCAGTAGAATCTACCACAGTGGCCTTGAGCCAAGCATTTCCTATTATGAGTTTTGGCACAAGGTGCTGCTTTGCAAGGGCAGCCTTGTTGATATGTAAGTCAGGCAGACCCACACTGCATTCTTTATAAGGCATGGTCTTTATTAGGGCTTGGCCCTTTATATCACAAATAGTCTACATATTGGCATAGCTCTCCAAGGATTTGCTCAAAGCATGTCCTAAATACTTTTCTCTGTCAGTTATGTAATTATCCACCCAGACTCAAATTACTGACATAGGAAATATTAAAGTTTTGTGTTTTACACATTGCAAAAAGGGAAGGGGAAAAAAGAAAGTTGCTTTAGGCTGCTTGCATGTAAAAATGTCATGTACATGATAGAATGGCCTCAGTACAGATCAGTGAGAGGAAGCCGGGAGATTTCTCTTGGTGATACCCAGCATTTGAGTAGGTGAGAAAAAAAACATGAACGCATTCTCACAGGGAGGTTTCCGTGAAAAGCTGAGGCCATACTGAGAGGACATTGGAAGCGTGAAGCTTTCTTTTGAGAAGGGATGCTGTGCTGTGCACTGGGAGAAAGTGACTCTTGTGAGGAGCTTTGACTGGCATTGTCCTTTCTTGCTATTCTTGTCATCATTATGTAAATGGAAGGTTCTCTTGGAAATGATTGACTTGATTTTTATTACCTTGCTTGAGAACAAAAGGCCATTTCATTATTTCATGTGGTATAACTTAAGTTTGGACCTTCCTCTCTTTCCCTCATGATGTTTTGCAGCTCGGTGAACAGCATCTTTAAGCATCAATTTAAGATAAAGAACAGGTAGAGGTTATGTTTGTGATCTATTTGTTTGATTTGGTCTTTAACCCTCAAGGGCAGATTGCACATCTGTACTTTTGCTTGTTAGTAGATTATGGGCAATTGTGTTCATTTTCTGAAGCAGATGTGGAAAATGAGCTAAGAAGGTGAACAAAACCAGGATATGTCACTCGTTACCACCAACCCAAGCAGCAACAGGCAGCTCACCTTTACCTAGGTCAAAACCTGTTGTATTCAAAAGGAAGGATGAGAATTAATTTATGTTACATTAGTAAGGGTTGTTTTCAAGGGTGTAAAGTGAGCATTTAAAATTTGTAAAACTTTTATTTTTCATACTGTTAAAAGTGAATTTTTGTATAATTTTGTAAAATTCACAAGATGGCTTTATAGACATTCGAGATTCTGCCGCTAGTTTAAAGGAAGATTAACTGTCCTTAAAACAGGGCTAAAACTTATATACTCATAAGTGGTTTTTAAACATAAAGTAAAGAAAATCAGCCCACAAATCACAATCCCAGAGAACCTAGAGAACAATGAGGACCCTAAGAGAGACATACATAGATGTAATCTACATGGGAAGTAGAAAAAGACAAGATCTTCTGAGTAAATTAGGAGCATGGGGACCTTGGGAGAGGGTTGAAGGGTAGGGGAGAGGCAGGGAGGGGAGCAGAGATAAAGGTAGAGCTCGATAAAAATCAATAAAAAATTAAAACAGCTTATACATTTGATGCACATGCAAGTCATTTGGGGTGCTGTCAAAGTGCATATTCTGGTTAAATTGGCATTGCAGATGGGATTCTCTGCTTTAGTAATCTGGGTGACAGGAAGCTGCTATTCCAGGGATCACTCTTGGTGTAGCAAGGCTTGAAGGTTCCAATAACTTGCCTCTTATCCTTCTATGTAAAGCACACACAGTGAACAGACAGAGAGGAGATAAGGTGGGTTTCAACTTTTCAACTCATTTGTTTGTGTGTTTGCTTTATACATATTAATCAAATATATTGCTGAGAAATGTGCCTTCCAGAATCTGATAATACAAATTTCCTAACATGTTGTTTACTGGCACTGTGTAGATTTTAATCTCTGAGCTGGTGAGAGAGCCCTGCAAGTACAAACACTTGCCATATAAGCCTGAAGACTTGAGCTTCATCCCGAGAGCCATGGCTCAAGGACAGAACTGAGTCCCCCAAATTGTCCTCTGAACTCTACTCATGCACAGTGTACTCTTGTGTACACACACACACACACACACACACATTTTTAACTGTATTTGCAATAGCAAAAATACATTTGTTTTTGTTCCCAGAATACACCTATCACTGTTGTTATTTTTTTCAGATTAGAAACTCTTTAGGCTATTTCTGAGCCCAGGTTGCTCTAATTTGTGGTATCACTACCAAGCAACACCATTCTTTTTTCTTAGACTCACATTTTGTGGTTCTCTGAATGATTAACCTGATCGCACAATGAGAACAGGCACTTTGTGGATGACCACTGCTAGTTGTGACATCTGCCTGACAGGCCCAACAAGTTAGATGCATGAGAAGTAAGTTAATGGCTTTCCACAAAGCGGGGAGTAGGGATCAGAATCATCTGAAGAGATTTCAAACATTACATCTTTCCCTCCTGCACCCACATGCCTTTCCAAATAGTAGAATCTCCTGGTGGGGACATGGCTATTTTAACTTGGAAAATGACCCAGATGTTTTAGATTTACCACCTTACCCCAACCCCTACCTCCACTAAATTAATGGTAGGAAAATAAATCAGTGACACATTTTTGATACTCACCTTTCATTTTGAATTTTCAAATAAGGCCATAAAATTCTTAAACTGTTTTATTCAGATTTATTTTTCATATATTTCAATAACACCAACGGCTCTGTGAAAATGGTCTCCCAGACAAACCACATAGCGGCATGCTCCACAATACAGGTCAGTGCATCTCACCCCTGGCTGCAACATGGAATGACTTGAGGGAGCTGAAAAATCTATGCCTTGAGCCCCTCCCCAGACCAATTAGGTAAGAATCTGTACAAAGTCTAGGAGTCTGGTGTGATTTTTAAATTTCCCCAGATAATGGTAAGAGCAGCCTCTATAGGCTTTGGGGGAGTCTAACTCAAAATGTCAAGGTTTGTGTGCCAAATGTTTTTGCCTGCTGAGCCATATCAAACACCCAGAAATGAAAAACAAACTTACAAAATGGCAAAGAATGACCATATTAGTAGCAATTGTTGACATGTGCCGACAACCCAGACACTGTCTTTAAATCAATTTTGACTTGTTTGTTTACCTTTTTTTTAAGTTAGATTTGATTTCATATGTCTGTGTATTTTGCCTATATATGTCTCTGTGGACCACAAGAGTGCCTGGTGTTCAGGTGCCGGAGGAGAACATTGGATCCCCTGGAACTGGAATTACAGGTCAATGTTAGCTGCCATGTGAGTGCTGACAATTGAACACAGATCCTTCTAGAATCTAAAAGAAGAGCAAGTGCTCTTTTTATGATTTTATATTTATTTATTTTAGATTTTATTTTATTTTTTTTATTCACAGTTCATCCTCACCCCACTGCTCCCCATATCCCCAACACACTCTTAGAAAGAGTAAGGCCTCTCATGTGCCCTTAACTGCTGAGTCATCTCTCCAGCCCCAAATAATCCTTTTTATTTAAAAATATTTACTCCCAGGTCAGCACCAAATGGTAGGGATCATACTGTTTCTATAGTCTTCAGAACTTACCTCTTGCACATATAAATGATCTCTCAAACTATTAACAAATAAGTCATTACGCATTTTATGTTTCTATTAATGGATAGTCATTATAATATCAAGGAATACGTATTAATACATCTTAATATATGTCTTAAGGGACATGGAACTAAACAAATTCATTCTAATGCATTCAATGCCAATGACGCTGGAGAATATAGATATTCTGTCTTTTTACTTAGCCTGCATGATCTTGTTATATTTGTTTACTGTTCAGTTTTAGGTGAATGTGCAATACTCACCTATGCACATTCTTCTCAGAGGAAATAGATCCACTGAGGACCATAAGAAAAAAATCTAAATCTGTCCATTTTTTACCCCTTTGAATTCTGAAATGAAAGCAAAATGGAGTTTTCTTGGAAGACAGATGTAACACACAGAAAGGGTAAATCAACCACACAATGTGCAGCTATGGAAGACAAGTCTACACCTATACGTTTAACATTTCTGTGCCTCTTATGAATGGTTCTTCTGCCTGTCTTTACCTCTCGTCTGTCTTTTTGGAATGTTTGTGTAAGTAACACAATTAAATCCTTAGATAAATAAATAAAATCCTTAGAACGTTGCTTTCTCTAGAACAAGAAGACATCATAAGTCGTCACCAGTGGCAGGCTCTTGAGACAATTTTTAGTATATTCATAATGTCATTCCTGAAAGAGTCAAAGACAAACTGTGGCATCACCATTCCACCCAGAGAGGCCCAACTTTTAATTGAATCAATTGCATAGCAGTTTAAATGTTTACCTATTCTGTGAATCCTCCTATACCTAAAAATTGGCTAAGTCACAGATCAGTATGTTTTCAGTAGGTCACACCCAGCTGACGCTATGGTTAAGGAAGCTGTGATATGCTCTCTGCATTTGGTCCCACGTGCCAATGACATATGTGTGACAAGATGAGGATTATCTGTACTATTAAAGGAAAGCAGCCTTCACTAGGGGCAGTCCCTCACAGTAGGTGCCCTCGCCTTTGTGACACAGATACTTCCCTTTCTGAGGAGCATGCATACTCCCCTCTCTGAGGAGCACAGATATCTTCCTGTCTTATTTATGACTGAGCTGTCGTCAAGAGTCAACTCCTGATCTAGGTAGACCTTGTGACACAGCCTAATGGTTCTGTCTGAATGAGTGCTCATCTGCTTGAACATAATTTAACATGGCCAAGATAAGAAAATGGCTCAGTAAGTAAAGAAACTGCATAGGCATAACAACTAGTGTCTGGGAATCCCAGAACCAATGCAAAATTCAGGCAGGTGTGATGATCAGCCTGCAATCCTTGTCCATGGGAGGTTGGAGACAGGGCATCCTCAGTATAGGATGGCTGACTAGACTAGCTAAAGTGATAAACAGCTGAGATCTGGGTTCAATGAGAGATCCTGCCTCCATACATAAGGTGAAGAATGATCCAAGTGAAAAGAACCAATTTAAAATTGCACCTATAAATACATGTACATACAAGTGTAGCCACACACATGTGAATTTATTTATACATAGGAATGCATACCACTCAAGCATATGTGTGAAAGATAAAGTAAAACCCAATAGTATCACCTGTGTAGTATCAATGAAATATTTAATCACACCACTAGTTTTGGAACATTTTGACTTTATGCACTCTCTATATGGGAGTTTACCTCCCGCTCTTCCATGTATAGAAAAGCTAGATACAAGGGGTGGTCATTTAGCAGAGAATCAGGAAAGTCTGGGTTGATCTTATTGACAGATGGGCGAAGCTGAAGGGTAATGATGTCATCCAGCATTAGCTACAGCTGTACAAACTCCAGAATGGATGTGGCTGATTCTTTCAGTGTAGAGAACCCAGTCATTATTAAAGTCCCAGCTACCAATCCTTTCATGAAGTGCTGTTTTTCCAGAATAGCTGTCTATGGCCTAGCATTTGTAGAAACCAGTCAATTGGTAAATTAAAGATATCCATTTTTGGATCTGTGACCCTCAGATGTAAGTCACAGCAATGGATCAAACTGTATGAATCACTCATGTGGATGTCTGGTGTAAGATCTCATTCTCTGAAAAGATTGAGTAGGACCAAACTGCTGATCAAGCCTAAAATGTCCAAATTGCGCGACTGTTGCCTAGATTCATCATTCAACCAGGCAGCAGTCCATCCATCATTGTAGACTGGCAACAAAGTAAAGGATCTCATCTCTTAGATACAGAAATTATTAATGCATATTAGAAGCCATAGTTCCTGCCAAAGTTGACCTCTTGTGGTGAGAAAACCGAAACCATAGAGCATGCCTGCTAGTCATTCCTCGTAAATGATATTGGAAATTTTGACAACCATAAGCAGTGTCTCACTGTTGGAAACATTCTGTTTTGTTGCTAATTTGCTTTTAAAGGCCTACAAGCCAACTGCAGTCATACTACAAAGGTCCTTGTTCCTAACGTATGCTACAATAGATTTTAGTTTTCTGAGCCAGTTATAGTTGGTTCATTCAGGTATTTAGTGAAATCACACGTCCTGTGATATCTTCAAGCATCTGATACACACAAGCATAGAGCTTTCCCTTCCCAAATAATCTTACAATGATTTCTGACTTTACTTTCCTTATCTTCTCATTACTAAGGCAGTGAAGTTGCAGTATGTCACTGTCCCTAAGAGAAAACATGAGCCCAGTCATTTTCTGTGTAATGTTCTTCCCTGACCATTCAAGAGCATGGGGTTGTTCTTGTCCTACACAGAGGTGTTGAATGATGCTGGCTTGCTCTATAGCTATACCAAAAGTTGTTTCAAATGATTTAACCCTAATTTGGGATTTTTTAAAATATATTTTTGTATCAGAATTATATGCCCTTATATCATAAAGACAACGAAGTTACCGACAAAACTTCTCTATCAGTCCCCTATAATAACTCACACAGACTAAAATTAGACATAATGGGACTCATCTTTTAGCAAAAATGCCCCACATCATGTATATGACACTTATAACAAAGGACTATGTAAAAAGTGACAAGGTAAAAATACACACAAAATAATGACTCTTGAAGAGAGGAATGCCAATCTTTGGGTAAAGAATGAAAACCTCAGTATTCAAGATTTCTAAGAGGAGGGGGAGAGAATGTTAGAGAATTAGAGGATGGAGAGAGAAAGAGAGAGAGAGAGAGAGACTTCTTCCTTGTTTTTGTCATTTTGCAATATCTCTCATAGACTAACTCATGAAGGAAATGGCCCTTGCTATAAGACTCTTAACGCGATTACTTCTGGGTGTCTCCTCTCCCAAATACAAGGACAACTCTAACTCAATTAACCTACAATCCTTTATGTTATTAGCTCCAGTTCCTACACCTCCAACTCAAAATCGTAATGAACCCTTGCCCCTTTCTTGCCATTGGTATATTTTCATTACTAAGTCATTCTGCAGAGTACACAAATAACAGGTTGATGATGTAGGCAAATAGGAGATTGCTTTTATTTCTGTGATAATCCCTCAGGAAATGTGTAATAATGTCAATAATTCAAGTTGAACCAAAAATCCTAAGAATCCTAAAGCTTACTAGGTGACCAGTCAGGAAGGAGGTCAACAAGGAGGCAATGCCACCCCGTGCCTCCAGATTGAGAAAAGTTCACCTGGGCTTGGGATTCAAGGTATACTTCATTCCAGGATCAGTAAATGGGTCCATGCAATCTACTGCTTCTATGGAAGTGAGGTAGTAGCTTCCTTCCCTCCCTCAAACAAGAATTTGGACTTCAGGGATGGGATCATGAGACCCCTGAAGTATATAATGAAACACTGTCACCAGTTGTCCTATGCTGTGGATAACTAAAAAGATTTCTCCACAGTCATCTAATTTTGGTTGCTCAACAGAGCTTCGTGAAGTGATATCCAGTTTTTAATTTGTGATCTCAGGTTGCATATTTATCTCTATGACTATATCATTCAACTAGAAAATGCGGGAAGTAGACTTTTCCCGACCTAGTTGAAAGAGGTAATCCCAGACTCCGCTTCAGTCCTCAATGTGTTCAGTTCAGCCTCTGTGCGTTGCTCGGTTTCATCTTGGATGATAGAATTGTTATAGATTTTCACCCATGGAACAAGATGGAGTTTTTGCAGTGCCTAATGCATCTTGCTGAACCTTGATTAATGCCTCAAGCTGTGAGAGAAAGTTAATTCTGAAATTTAAGGACAAAGCCATCTGGAGTTTTATGGAAGACCAAAGGGTTACTTTCAGGAATTTAAGTTTAATACTACCAATTGTCCTTACCTAGATGCTCAGAGTTCTGTAGATAGTAACGTTAATTAAATGCTGTATGGTAAAAGTTGAATGGAATTGGTCATAGTTTTTGTCAGGCAGATAAATCAGAGTGACCAAGAAATTTCTCTAGAAGCCACAAAACTATAGAAATGAAGAATGGATAGAGTTGAGAGGTAACTCTCTCCTAGGGTTCTACTTTTTCATATGTCCCACAAATAGGGAGATGACTTCCCTTTTGCATGAACCATCTTTTCAAAACCATTTGTATTATATTGAAATTCCCTTTCAGATAAGTTTAACATCTTGATCACATTTTAACTGGTCACATTGATTCTATGCTAAGCTTTCTGCATCATCTATTTGTCTACCCACCTACTGCCTACCTATATATTGTCTATCTGCCTATCTACTATCTATCT
>LOEQ01001804.1:21141-34707 GCA_001685075.1 Bramus lutescens
ACACACACACACACACACACACACTACCACCACCACTACAGCCAGAAACAACAAAGAGAAAGAGACCATGAAGGGGAACATGATACAATTATAATACATATTAAAAAAATTGGGGTCTGAGTTGCAATAACATCACTTGTACACCTCGTGATCACAAACAAATGGATTCCAACCAGGGCCACAGGTCAAGACTGGACTGGTTGATTAGGGTTGTCATTTCGACACAGTCCAGAAGAGAGCACATCAGTGAGGGATTGTCTACATTAGCTGGGCAGATGTGTATGTAGAACACGGTCTCGGTTACTTCGCTTGGAAGCAAAGATCTGCCTTCTGTGGGAGCCATCATTACCTGGGTACAGAATCCAGGGTCGGGTGAGAAAGCGGAGGGCAAGCTGAACATGAACAAATATACGTGAAGTCATGGCCTCTGTTCTTGATGACAGATGTAGTGTGTCCAGCTTTCTCAAGTCCCTGATGCGATGGCTTTCCTGCTTTGATGGAATTGTGAGCTAAAAATTCACCCTTCTCCTTTTTTACATTCCCCGTTGTCAGGGTATTTTGTCAGAGTGACAGGAAATAGAGGTAAGATAAAGACTCTGCATCACAACAAACCAAAATAAGCCCAATGCACATAGAATCTTCAGAAAGCAAACAGCAAGCAATCCTGAGTTAAGACTTTCTTATGTGCTTACAAAGGTGAACACTTAGCTTCATGGTGAGGTGAGGCCAATATTTCTGCACTTTTGAACTCCAGAATTTGTCACTCAGTATAGAAGCAAAGAATACTTACATATTCCACAGGATATAAACTGGTAGACGGTTAGGAAACCTGCACAAAATGTGGACTATGTTACTTTAACAGAATGTTCTTTTCAAGAATCCACTGACAACACTGAAGGAATTGTCTCTCATGATGTAGTAAAAGAGTTCCACAGTAGATCCTTTAGCAATCTACTTCCATCACTGACTAATAAGAAACAAGAATTGTTGCCTCATATCATCTTGCTTTTATCACTCATTAAGCTGTGATGAGAAAATAATTCTTTCCAAATTCACAATACTAAGCCCAACAAAACTACAATTGTAGGATTAGGGAGGCAGACAACGTAGACTACCCTCTTCTTTATGGTTCTTCTTCTTACCTTAGAAAACTATTAACCCAAGTCTCAGTTTGAGTAACCACAGACTGGGTATACTAATATTTTATTCCCTGTAGAATTCTTAAGAGGATTGCGGATATTAGATGAATGTAATTGTGCATGATTGAAGACTTTGCATAGAGGTTCATAAAGGTATATATAATTTTAATGAATAATATACACTTAGGCACTCTACAAAGGAAAACATGAAGTGTGATAGGGATATTTCTGTGTCTGACAAACAAGTAAGCTATGTTCAGTCTATCACAGAAAGAGTAAACAGTGGGAATTTCTGTGAATTACTTAGCTATGTGGTAAACAAAGTCTTAAATTCTTTCTGGGTCTTCAAATATGGATTCTTGTTTTTTTGGGAGGGATGTTTGTATTTTGATTATTAATAGCCCATTATGGCTCAGAACAAGTAGAGGGAGTTCTTCTGAAGGCAGAAAGAAGTGGGGAGGATCCCTTTCAGTGATATTACATCTAGAGGCAAGGCACATGCTTTGTATCCACTCAGCCCACCCTGGGAGAGAGCAAAAAAAGATAACTGATGGAGTGATGATGTTACTCCCCCAATTTTCTGCCATTAAAGTATTTCAAGAATACAATACAAAGTTTAGGCTCACTTAGTAGTTACTACATGGAAGAGAGGATGCCTCATCTCAAGTGTCTGGACTAGACTGGTACATATGATGCTTATCTGTCACCAATAGATTTCTGAGCTATTTTTAATTCATTCCAATTAATCCTATCTTCCCCCTGTAAGGATAAGAATTCATAGATTGTGGGTAGCAATTATGAAAACTACCTTCTGGAGAACCCCTTTGCTGTTCTTCTAGAAGAAAACCATTAAGTCCTACAACTGATAGCCTATGAATGTCAGCCCAGATAATTTAGTTGATGTCAACAAGGAGAGGTTGCATGGACTGTCATAGATATTGAGCTTGGATATGGCATATGACATCAAAATCATGACTTTGTAAATATCTCCTTTTTTTACATGCAGACTTAATTATCTCTCACCCCAGAGAAGGGCAACACTGGGGCCAATATCATTCATTTCAAAGAAAAGAAAAATGTGTTCCTATTTTTATAGCCTTGTAAAAGCAAGGAAATGTCTGAAGAGGAGGAAAAAAATACAACCCCCCCATAGTCTTAAAAAAGAATGCAATATGCCCCCAACCCAAACTCATTCAAGATGTCATTGCTGGGTAGAAATTCTACGCTCTCCACATTAGGCAAGCTCTGTGTAGACTGTCTTCTGAATATGATATTGATGAATCGCTTTTACAAACAGACTGGACTGCAGTGAAAAGCCTTGTGAATGTGCTAAGCCCGTTTTTACAGGCCACTAGAGACCAAAGTGCCTGAAGGAGAAGATCTCAGCCAAATCCTATGAACAGCTTATAATATATGAATAACAAAGCACTTCGAGGAAAAAAATTCATGTAACACGAAGTTATTCCCAAAGATATTACTTCTGTCATGAATATTTTCAAGGACCCTTCTAGTGGCAACCTGATTAGGTGTCTCAAGACATGCAATATGTTTTCTCCATGGCAATCTGATCCATCGTTCTTTCTTTCTCTTCTTTTTTTTTAAATCACGTAAAATAGATATCCATTATACTACAGCAGGTAGAGTCTTTTCAAATAAAAATATGAGGCAAGGCATTGCCTTACCTCACTGTAGAATTAGTCTGTGTACACATGTAACTGAACTGTTCACACCTTTCCAATGGTGATTCCAGAAGGATCAGCATTCGTTGGGGGAAAGCCAGCCTACTCTCAAGTGGTCAAGTTGCAGTGACTGCTAACCAGTGCCACATAGATTGAAACAGATCTTAACCTCAAGCATGTGACTTAGACTGGAAGGTCTTTAGTCATGGCTTACTCACCTGACCCAGCTATAATTTTTCTCTGTATTTTAAAATTCAATTGCAAGCCCTTGAAGTTAAGTTTAGCATTTGAAAATACAATACACTAAATTCTAACCTGGTTTACTAATGAATCAAGATTTAAATCATTTCAAAAGGAGATTTGTCACTGTGAATGCCCAGAACTTTTAAATTTGAGATAAGTTCTCTGAATTGGGACTTTTAAAAATGATGGATGATCATGCAGATTAGGATGAATCTGTTTAAAGCAAATTCAACTAAAATAAAATAAAAAATATGGAACAATTATTATTAAACATGCCTCCAGCTATTGTTACTGACAGTATCTTTTCGTATTCCTGTAGGAAAGGAGAGAGAAGTGTAGGTCTTCATGCTTTTAAAAATTGATTTTGTTTTTAAGGTTTTTTTGTTTATTTTTTAAGCAATGAGACAGAACCTTCATTGTCCTCTGGCAAGTCATTTTTGTATATTTGAAAATGAATTTCTTGGTGCATGTGCTCTGAAGACTGAATGGAGCTGTTCACTCCCCTTAAAGCAGCCTTCTACATGACAACAACAATATTATCTATTTATTGAGAGTTTCCCCTGCCAAGACACATTTCCATATAGCTAACAAGATCTTCTCCAAAGCCCTGTAAGAAGACAGGGCAAGTCAGCCTTGAAGGCATGAACAAGCTTCTATTTTCTACCACTCACATAAAACCCAGAGTATATACACTCTCTGGTGTCCACCGAATGAACAGCTAAATTACCCTCTTCCAAACAGCAAGAATGAGATTTGGTGACATTCTAGAGGTCTGCCAGATGAAATGTACCATTATGGAGCGGTTTCTGGTAAAATCTTCAGTTACATACCACCTGATCTAATGCCTTTCTCACAGGCCACCTCTTTTCATTCATTCACGAATGTAAACATGAAGACAAACAAAACAAAAAAAAACAACAAAGAGAAAACTGAGAACCAAAATAAGGTTGGAAAAAAAGTTTGAAATCATAAGGCTGAAGTCTATTTTAAGAGACAAGAAATTGTTGAGTCATACAGCCATCCCATTCCCTCTTCAGAGTATCCATTCATGAGAAGAGAGAACAATGGCTCATGAGAATAATTACATCTTAAGTGTTCTACATAAACTTTCTACTGGGTGATGATAGCAAGTGCTTTCCATTCTAAATTTGCATCTTCAGTTAGCCTTTCACACACCCTCCTTTCTAGAACCATATAGCAACATTGCTTATTTCCATCTTGTAAATCATAACCTAAGTCAAGGTACTACCCCAGGTACCATGTCTGAATATCAAAGTGCCTATAGGAGAGGTTGATGACTCTGAAACTTCATCTCTTATGATCCTTACATTGAATAATGACTCCCTTTATACCTTGATGCATTTGACTTAAGGATAATTCTTCTTTCAAAAAGAATTTGGAGATAATTCATGCCACAGAATACAGGACTAGACAAAGTATGAGTTTCTGGTGTTTAATGATGCAATTTGTGTATCACACTGCACAAGGAGATTCTTCAATTATTAGAGTAAGTGCACCATCAGGAGAGGGGCAGAAGGCAGAAGCTGTCAGAAGTCCTTTTAGGTACTCTAGGTATAAAGGATCTCTTATAATAAAAATATTTAAATTATTTGAAAGTTCAGAGTCTCATTTTTTAAAAAGTAAACATCTAACAAAGGTAGATTCATAACTCATAGTAATGGTCACTTTAATACCATCACGATTACCAAATGGAAAACAAGCAATTTAAGATGTGGGCTTTTTCTGGGCACAGTAGAATCATACTTTTGGAGGCTTGAGGCTATTAAGTCCCATGGGAGGAGGAGAACCTGATGTTATTAATATCTGGAAGACTCAGTACTTAGGAAGCACAAGGCAGAGGAAGCACTGAAGGGATAGATAGCTACATGCTAGAAGCAAGCCGTACTTCTGGGGCCTGGATTATGCTAGTGAGTCTGTGGAAATTATCTTTGCACATGGCTATTGCTTTGGGTATCTGATTTTCCAAACAATAGCTTAAGCTACAATTACAAGTCCTGAAAATAAGCTTTGCCTCTGTATGCCCAGATTCATCTTTTAAAAGTCCCCACGTCATCAAAAATAGTATTTAGTGAACAAGGGCATGCATGCCCACATAACCACACAGAAGAGAGAAGGACAAAGAAGGTCTAAGTTCCTGCCGCTTGTTTACCCTAATTTGGAAAGATCTTGAAGTGTTTTCTAATTTTGTCTTTCTCAGCTTCCCTTCTCTCATCCATTTAACTGACATTTTCTCACCCCCAAATTACTTACAAAGCATTGTAGCAATTTTTAGAGACTTTGAAATGAATCAACCGGCTTCTGTGTCCAGGAAATCACATTCTAGCATGATGTTGTAAGATCAGTAGATGCAGGAATACGGGAGAACAGAAAGCTTCACAAGATAAATTGCTCTGGAACAAAAGAAGGCCAGCCACACTACCTACACCTTCACGTGGAAGTATGAGTCAAAATTCTACAATTGTCCACCCAGGTCTTGCTAAATCCAAGTTCCCCACCAGAGAAGATCCTACAGAGACTGATGATTCTAACCATTTAGTCACTGAATTTCAGCCATCAGACCAAAATAGAAACATAATCACTCACAAGAGAGCATGAGATAATATAGTCTCAGACCCTTAATCCATAAAGTCTGCTACTCACAAACTTCCTCTCCCCACTTTCAAACTGCAATGGGAATGCTGATCTCTTAGCTACGTACCTTATCGTAAGAAAATAAACCAGCAGGTACAGGATGATGCCAGATGTCTCCTGCACTTGTATCTCATATGAGAAAAATCCCCTTAAGCCGTAAGGAAGAGATTGCTAAAGGGGGGGGGGAGTCCGTAACCAACACCCCAACCTCAACAAAACACTGAATAAAATTTGACTTGTTTTATTATCCTTATTTTTGTATTGGATTGTTTTGTTGGCAGGCAATTTGAACCTTCTTCATTCAGTTTTGTCTCCTCAGTGAACTTTCTTTTGTTAAAGCTTTTGTCTACAAATTTATACCACTGTCTCAGCTTTTACTGCTATCCTCACTGGAGCAAGTTTCTGCCTATTCTTTATCAAAAACCACTCTATCATTTCAGAGATGTCTATAGCTATTTTCTTAAAGATTATGACAATAATATATACTCATATATTTATATAGTCATATATAATTATATAATATAATGCAATGTAATAACCACATATATAATGTATAGTCATATATAGTCAATACCATTAATCTTAGTTTTAAAAAAAATTCTGGACATTAAAATTGAAATCTCTAAATTTATAGATGCTATTATCTCAAATTTAATATTAAATTAATTATGCTTTTAACATCAAGAGTTATCCTTAACCTTTCTTTAACTAGCACTTTTGGCATAATAACTGAGTTGGTCTTAGTGGAAGACCAAATACACAGAGGTTGTGGTTTTTCACTTTACTTACGAGTCCAGATCTTGATGGAGGAGTAAAACCTTTCTCTGTTTTATATTACATCCAGACCAATTAAAACAGTTCCCCCATTCCATGTCTGAAAATCTTTTTGCATTATATTTTGTTCCATATTTACCTTTACTAGAGTTAGCAACTCCCTGGCTGTTCCTAAATTGTACTCAACACAGGATTAAGATTTAATCTCTAAATTACTTATATGCAGAACTGGCAGTCAGGATGTTGAATTGTTTTGTTGTCTTTAGCTCAGTCAAGTGAAGAAAACCAACTATGGTGATCCTTCAGACTTGTTGGGAATTGACGATAGGAAGGAGAAGAAGCAGGAAGAGGCATACCGTTGCCAACCCTACCTGACAAATGGGTTTGCAGCCAGCCCTAAATTGAAAAAGAAAATAAAACCTTCCTAGGTGACAGTCGTGGGCATCACAAGCAATCGGAGTAGGTTAACAAGCTGGAGGGCACATTCTTATTCCACCAGAAGAACTCAGTCTTTGGGCTTTCAGGAGATAAGAGTAAGTCTTGACAGGCTTGAGCAGAACAGCTGAAATTACACCATTACTCCACAGCCTTTAGACATTTGTCACTGATGGATGTAAATATTTATGGTTCAGATGACAAACGGCTTTCCTTATTTGGTGACTTGGGGCTCTGTGCAAGTCCAGGGTCACTAGGGTGGTGTTAAGTTTCCATTGAGATCCGGGCTGGATTAAGACCTGGGAGTCATGGCAGCTGAAAACGAAATGTGTCATAAACTCCCTCCCCCTATAATCCTCCTCCTCTCACACTTGTCTCCAAATCTGTTCCCCCACCGCCATGGCAAGGAAATTAAGAAAATCTGTGCTGGAGTTATAAGGAGAAAAAAAAGTCTTTCTGATGACTGGAATTCTGGAAAATGTGGAGTGCAGAGAGGACCTAAATGAAGCTCATTCACATCGCATAAAATCCAAGCGCACAGCCCCAGTCTTCTGTTGAACAGCATGGTGCTACGGCAGTTAGTGAGCATGTGTTTAATAATATTTATAGTTCAACTAAATAAGGAACTAATGAAAAAAGTAGGTTGGTTGTCCTGGAGGAGTTAAACGCAGCGTGCTCTCCCAGATGTGGATCCTAAAATCAGACAGCAGGGATCACCTGAACTCAACTGAGAATGCAGAAGTCAGTAAGAGAGTGTCACCCAAGCCAGGCCTTTAAAGAGGATTTGAGATTTTTCAATTTTTAAAACTGAACTTCAGCATTCTAGCTCACATTGTGTATGCCTGTACAAAGGGACAAGGCCTTTCTTCTCTGTCATGATCTTTGTATTCAAATACTCCTCAGAAAAGTCTTTTTGGAATGAACGATCCTTTGTGAGCTCATCTCAAATCTCCTTCCCAGAGATTTCAACACATAAGATCTTTCTAGGCACATCAACTCTAACCAAATGGGAGGAAGCTTATGGTTGATGGCAATTATCCAACTGGGAAGGTTGCCAACTTTATATTCACCTGCCTAATGGGTCAAGATCTGTGATCAGTTATTCACTCACTAGTAGGTTGTTGATCTCAGGACCTGTGGGCATTCCCTAGCTCACTAGTAGGTTGTTAGTGTTGAGTCACATCCTCTAGCAAATCATGTGGTTTATAGTGTTCTGAAAGTCCGGCTCCTACCCACGAAATTCACAGAAAAAAAGAGATTACCATATTCTGTCACACAAAACAATCTCTTTAAGAAACTTTGAAAAATACTCTAAAATGATAAAAAATCACAGTAAAGTTATCGAATAAAAGGTGATTGACTCAGAAATACCTCCATAACTTACCACATTTACACTTGAATTTGAGTTTACACTTAATAATGTAAGTGAATTTATAATGAGATGAAGACACACCATTCATCACATTTCCCATGGCTACAGTTAGTGCATGTCTGCTGTAAGTCTGCAGTCTCCCCCAGGGAGAAAAAAAGAGAGAATACCTTATTGAATTCTTGACTCTAGAAGGCTGGACGGGTGATAAAAGATCCATAGAATGGGATCATTATTCAAAGATCAAAATTCTTATTCCAGAATTCCTTAATTATATATGCAGAATCAAATCTCTGTTCTAATATCAGTAATTGCTACAGTCGGGAAACAGCTTGACAAATTGGTAAGACTATCGGGTAATAGAAGAAGGCACCTTTCAACTGGCCTCCAGGTTCTCGGAGTTCAGCCTATTTTCCCCTTTTCCCCATATGACACTTCTACCTCCCTAAGGATTTGCAACCCAAGGAAGCAGAGCCTATACTGGCAAGAAGTAATCTGTGAGCAGAAAAGAAATACATAGTATAACAAAGTCCTCTGTATATGGAGGTTCTAGTAAGGCAGCTGAACATGTTGGGTATGGCTGCAACCCCTGTTTCTAGAGAATCAGAGGCAAGAGGATCTCTCCAAGCTGCAGGCCAGCCTGGTCTACAAAGAGTGTTCCAGCCCAGCCATGGTGAAATCCATTCTCAAAAAATCTTTGACATAACAGAGAATCTGATAAACTTAAACATTCTACTATTGCTCAAAACATGACATAAAATTCACATCCATGGGCCTTTGGTGTAATTATAAAGATGGGAATTATATAGAAATAAGAAAAGATTAAAGACCTTTACCACATCTAAACACTCCAAGAACATAGAAAAATAATCACAAAATGTACATCAAGAGGCTATTTCTGAGATTCTTTCTAAAGTGATTATGACATTTACCGGTAAGATCTGCTAATGAGGCTATAGAGCTCAACTTTCTGATGAGATCTACCACATTTAGCCACCTCTTATCTCTTATGATTTCCTTATTTTTCTTTTTGAGAAAATCATAATATGTTCCCTCCCTGGCTTGCATCTATCAAGCCTAATTTTCAAAATTTCGTATCCTGGTGCTCTGCTTGACTAAGTGGAGTCTCAACCCCTTTTATCCCTTGGAATCATATCATCTGTCCAGACAATTCTCTCTCTGCCTGGAGTCTTCCTGGCTGGCTCATTCTTTATATATTTTTTTCATTAACCTTTTACCATTATCAATATTGGCAGAAGAATGTTCTTAGAACAGAGCTCCATTTAAAAATGTAAAATATATCTATTTTCTCTTAAAGTTCAAACTTCACATTTCTGGGAAAGAATACAAGCTGTCCAGGAGCATTGAGCTAAATGGCTCTTATGCAGTCAAAGATACTGGCTTTCTTCACACAGAGGCAGAAAATATGAGTCAGCATTGGGGAGAAAAGGGCTTCATAAAACATGCTTAGAGTTGGAGAGGTTTTTCAATGTATAAGAAGTCCTCAGGCATTTAATTTTTGTTGTTAAATAAATCTCTTAGAGTATAAAGATGAAAGGAGAATCTGAGAATTAATATCTAAAATAAGATTCTGGCCAGAAACCTGTTGCAATAGTTAAGGTGTGTATGTGTGTGTGTTTGGAGCGTGGGTTATGTGATTGTATTGTTCTAAGTTTTCTGAATAGTTGAAAGAATACTTCTTGTCCCATTTATTTCGGGGGGGGGATAACCCTGCCACTGAAAATATCACATCTGTTTTGCATGTCATCAACAATATAGATGAAGAATTTTCAATCCTTTATTAGCTAGGCAACCAAAGTCTCAGGCTCTGCATGATTTCCCAAATTTGTGGTTTACAGGTCAGCAGTACCCTAGCTCAAGAAGGAAATTGCTTTCAGTCAGTAATATTCACAGATATGTTTCTGTTTCATCTTTTATTTAAGGTCACCTAGGAACCATTCACAAGACTCCTATTATTTTACAGATAGCAGCCTATGACATTTTTCTGTCTTGTTTTCTCATCTAATGGGCACAAATTAAAACTTGTCTTCATTCAAGAGAACAAAAACAAAAGACAAAACAAAGCAATAGCAGCAACAACAACAACAAACAAAACAAAACAAGCCAGGCACCTGCTTATAGGTAGGGACAATTTCCACAAAGGCAGTAAGGACTTCACAAATAAATACAATATTTTAAGATTGTTCTGAAAAGATGCTGCACAGTTACTTGAAGGGTGCGTATAGCATAAATCATCTAAATTATCTGTCCTTTGGTTGCCAGACGACTGGTGGACTGATAGCAACTTGATATTGCTAGAGTTTGAACAAAGACTCCACATCACTTTTTGGCAGCTAAATATAAAATAAACTCTGAGGTTTGTTTCTTTCTATTTTCCCTGCTTCAGTTAACCTCAAATAAACCTTGATAGGAACAGGCAATTTAAAACTTGCTTTTCAAAGTGGTGAAATGGGAGCTGGGGAAATGGCTCACTGGTTAAAAGCATTTTGTGTTCTTGCAGAGGACCTGAGTTTGGCTTCCAACACACATATAACAGCTTATAACCACTTGTAACTGCAGTTCCAGGGCATCTATCACCCTCTTCTGGCCTCCTTTGGAAGAACACTCACAGTGTGTGAGCATATATGCAGGCTTAACACTCATACACAAAAACAGAAGTAAATAGATCTTTAGGATATAATTTTTAAAAGTTGTAAATGATCATCTTGTGTTTCTCCTGAATGTCCAAGCCTGTCTTTGTTTTTTGTTTTTCCATGAATGTGCACATTAGGAGAGATGCTCGAGACTGAAGGGAAGAAACAGTTTTCTTCTTTTCTTGATAATTGGATGCATGATTTTTTCAACCCCTAGAATGTAATCAGAGGTTTCTTCATCCCACCCTGTCCCACAACCACTTTGACATAATCACAAAGAGGCTTAATATTAATTACAGAATGTTTGGTCTATAGTTCAGGCTTATTACTAACTCACTGTTAAATTTACATTAACCCAGTTCTATTAATCTATGCATTGTCACATAACTAGTGGCTTTAAGTGTGTTCTAGTACATCTTGAGCTCCAGCGGCTCACATGTATCTCTCAGACTCTCTCTTCTTCTTTGCTGTATTTTTTAGTTTGGCTTTCACGCCTAGAATTATTCTACCTTGTTATAGGCCAAAGCAGTTTCTTTATTAGTCAATGAAAATAAAACATATTCACAGCATACAGAAGGATTATCCCACAGCATTTCCTTCTTTATAATAAAAAAGAAGGCTTTAACTTTAACACAGCAAAATTAAATATAATGAAACAGTTAAGCAAGTAAGAATTATAGTTACAATATCTAGTCTATTTGCATTTAACAAAATTAGAGGAAATACTTAATTATCTGTCCTATCTTGGTAAATCCAAAGTTTTCTATCTAATTTATCTTTATTCATAACTAAGATAAAATTATAATTATAATTATCTAGTCTTAAACTCCATCAAAGAAGTGAGAAGGAAATATTACCCAGATAAATAGAAAGTGCAAGCAGGCAACTTCCAAAATATGTGAGAAATGACAGAAACAGCTGACTGCTTTGACAACCACCTAAGTTTCTTCTGTTATGTTTGGGATCCACTTTTGGCCTATAGGCCTAGAATTTTTGAGAAGCAGGAAAATTTGAAGGACCATCCTACCTTGTCTTGGCAAGGTTTGGTACTCACCTTTCTTGTGTCCTGCTCATCATCATCATCATTTGTGGAGTAACTGTCTGCAATTGAGAAAAGAACAACTTCTTTTCCCACATGGCTAGCTATTAGGATAAAGAAAACAAACTCCATACAGAGTTCTTTTGTGTCCATCATCTTTTTTGGAGTACTTTGCTTCTGTCAGGAGCAGACATGTCTCACTGTCATGAAAAGTTTAAGTATTAGAACATTTTAAATTCCATATTCTGTAGGTCTTTGAAATGTTTGAAGATACCTATCTACCTGAAATATATGTCTGTATATATAGAAAACTTAACTAAATTGACTATAAGTTTGATTATTATAGATGACTATTAATGTGTATTTCTTAATTATACATTATATTTTGAAATGAACTGCATAAACATAATACCTTAAACAAGAGAAACAATATTCATATAGATAGTACAACAAAATTAACCTTAAATTTATATCAATAAACTAAAATTCATGCCATTGTAAAGTATTTTTAGATTAATAGTTCTTCTTTGGATTAAAGTAGATTGGATAATATATACTTTTATCCTGTTTCAATATCACAGAAATTATATTGGTGCAAAGTCACTGTCTTGGTTGTTGATGATGAGTGAGTGCATAGTTAGGATATAAGAGAGGCAAGAATAAACTGCTTTCACATACATAGACATTATATGAGAGACTACAAAATGCAGTTCTTACTAATTTGGATGTCAGTGGGTAAGCTCAATGGAGAGGGAGATACTAAGAAGGGTCTAACAAATTATGGTATCAAATGATGGCAACAGAAGAGGGAAACTCAGCTATCTTGAATCCCTTCAGGTAGAATGACAGCATATTTCACCTTGAAATAAGTATCCAGTGAATACTGGGAACTTTTCTGGGAAGTTGTCAAGAAGTGCTAAACAATTAAGGAGCAAGAGCAGAATACCTGTCTCTTCAAAAAGTGGATGATAATATGTTTAAAAAGATGTGAAGGCAGATAGGTCCTGAAGAATGTTTGAGGGAAGATGCATACCATGGCACACAGCCTGAATACATTCAGTCTTTTAGAAGGCAAGAAGTAGGTGGAGGCTACTTGTTTGTGTCCAGTCACCCAGACCCAAAATAATCACATAGAAACTATATTAATTATAATACTGTTTGGCCAATAGCTTAAGCATATTTCTAGTTAGCTCTTACATCCTAAATTATCCAGTTTTTATTATTTTATATTTAAGCCAGGAGGCTTGTGGTTTACCAGTAAGGTTTCCAGGCATCTTCCTCCTTTGATGGCTACATGATGTCTCCTTGACTCTGCCTACTTTCCTCCTCTATTTGCTTGGAATTCCCACCTTACTCTAATCTGCCCTGTAATAGGCTAAAGCAGCTTTATTAGTTAACCAATAAAAGCAACACATATACAGAAAGACTTCTCACACCAGCAAGATCATTGGCAAAAAAGCGGTAACAAAGGCAGTGGGCAGGACCTAATGAAACCACACGGTGGGGTTATTCTGAGCAGCTCTTAACAGGGGAAAGGCTCCTTGGGGTCAGGTTGCATGTATCTATAAGTTAAACTACTGGC
>LOEQ01001804.1:34736-45401 GCA_001685075.1 Bramus lutescens
TCTGAGCAGCTCATGGCAATTGGGCAAGCCCCTAGAGGTCATGTTGCATGAATCTATAGATGAAACCACATGGTAGGGGTGTACTGGGCAGTTCACAGCAGTGTGCAGACCTATGCGGGTCATGTGGCATGCATTTGTAGTAAGACTCTGATTGGAATATGTCAGGCATTTAGCACAGTTTTATTCAACATTCTTGCAGTGGGGTTGGTCCCATGAAGTCATAAAGGGCTGCTAGCTGGCAGAGCTAGAAGCTGCTGGCTTCTGCCTTTTCTCCAGGTTCCAGAGCTACTGTTCTCATCTTCACCATTTCGTCACATTCCCCGATCAATATTCATTCTTTCTCTGAAACCCAGGGTGATTTCATCACCATGAGGTCTACTTTTGGGCATCTTATCATCCTGTGTCATTTCTTTCCAACTTAACACTTCTTGGGCTCATAGCCCAAGCCTAGATTCTGTGGAAAGTCTCTGACAGCCTCCTACATGTTTACAAAGTATCTTGTACATAATCCCCACAGTTGGAACTTAGAGTACTTCAGCTAAATTTGCATTTCTTCTTCCCACTATAGTCATAATTACCTAACAGTGTAAGCACATAAGATAGAATGAAAAGAAAGTGCTCGAAAATCCTTTCTGAGTTGACTATTTGTCTAAATGAATGAGTAGCAAATTAACCATTGCCAAGTAAAAGGATGAAGCTCATAAGCTAAAGTGTAGATGTGGAACTAAAGGACACAGGGTCTCAAGTTGATATTTGTTGCTACTTATATTCATTTCCATTTTTTCTTGATGACTTACACATATTTAGGATGTGTATATCCTTTACCATGACCTCCATATGTTGTAAGGACCATATCAAGTCTTATTGGCTTGAAAGAGTACATATAATGTCAAGCCATCTGAGTGGCCAGCTTGAAAGGAGACCATGGAAAGGTGGATCTAAACAAGAGAAAATCATGTGTGCCACGACTAAAGTAGCAGATGGAGTCTTCCAGAAACCAACAATTCACCTAAGCTCATTTGTCACATATGTTGATTCTTAATTGATCACAGTGTTTTGTGTTGATGCTCTCTTTGTTAGAGCCCAGGCATCATACACAAAACAGTATTTTGGTGCTTATAATACAAACCAGTACTAGAGACTGATGGGAATATATACTCTTAGATGAAAAACACATTTGACTAGTGGGAGTAAATGACTGTAAGTAGTTAATGGGATCAGGAATTCAACTGTCTTCTGATTTTCTATATCTATACACCCAATAGTGTTGTGATATTTATGTTTTCTCCTACTAATGCTGCTAAGGACTTTGAGTTCAAATGTTTATTATTCCCAGAATCAATCCACAGATAAATCTAGAATCTTGTTTTCTACCCAGTTTCTTAATACTGAGGCAAAAATTGTCTGTGAATGTTTAGCACACAATAGAGACATTTTAAACATTTCTTTTGTATATAAATTTCATAATATTCATCCTCTCCAAAATTAAAAACATCATTTGGCTTAGATACATTTTTCAAGCAAACTAGACTGACTCTCAGAGCTTCTGGACTGTTTATCTACTGTCTCTTGATAAAGAATGGGTGCAGGAGCCCTTATGGGTCATTTGTTCCCTGCTGATTCTCACTTCCAGGCTCCCATTTGGGAACTGTTTTCTTGTCACAAGCTGCAGGCTGTCTGGTCTCCTGGCACAGTCCCTTTAACCCTGTCTCCTTCTCCTACCCATTCAGCTGTTCCCCTGCCCTATTGACATGCCAGACTCACAGCTCTCTCAAGTTTCCTGGGAGCAGTCTGGAAGTCTCCTCACCAAACAAACCAAAGGATGCGGCATGGGGCATTATCTATGGCGTCCCAGAAAGGAGGAAGGGCTTTAAATGCCTCTGCTCTTCTTTGTTGAGCCTCTGGGAGGGCGCAGATAGAACCTTGGAAAAAGCAAATCAGCCTGAAGCCTCCCTATTCAAAGGCTCTGGGGTTAGTTACAAAGGCATGCTCTCTGGCTCAGTCTCAAAATGCCTGCTCTGAGGAAGTTCACACATCTCCTCAGGCAAGTCCTGAGCAATTCCCTGCTGTGAGAGTAGCAAACCCTTCTCTGCTTTCTCAACAGAGAATGCCTTCCTAGATGTAATAACCTTTGGCCTGGACTGGAACACAACAGGATTGCCTCAGGAGAGGATCCTTGGAAGTATCTTTGCTACAGGGAATGTCTAATAGCCCTGTTCAGCTTGATCGACAGCTATTTTGTCAGCATCTACTTAATACCATTTGTCTAAAACATCGATCAATTTTTTTTCCAAATGAAAACACTTGGCATATCATATGTCCTCAGGTTTATTTTTTTTTTTGCCTGTGAGGGGGAAATTAAGATGAATATTAAAAGAAACTCTGATATCCTTCCACCCCACAATGTTATTGTAGTCTCTTTCACCCTTCCAAATACTGTCACGTATCCATTATGCTGTCACGGATCAGTTTACAATTGACAGAGAGTAAGACGGAGTCAGTCCATCAATTGAATGTCATACCATGTAATAAAAGTCTAAAGAAACCCTGAAATTGTTACTTATAGAGCTAGATGCAATTCCAGAGTGCAGATTGGTATAAATGCCCTAAATGGTTATAAATAGGTAACATGTCCTGAGGAAAATTTGACTCTTTAGTGGTATTGGAAAGAGAAAATCGCAGAAATTACAGATTATTATCAATGGAAATAAGGCCAGAGGGTACTTGCACAAGGAGATAGGTCTAGGGTGATAAATGAAAAGGCGATAACCCTGTGTCAAACAATCTTTCTGATTCACTATTTATAATGATCTGTGTGCTCAAGGCCTTTCTGAGTTCATGGGAATACATTGCAGAACTCAGTGAAATGGTAAGTTGTCTCTGTAGTCATCCGTGCAGAGAGGAGCCCTGTGCTGGTTGGAAAGCTAAATTACAATTAGGCTATTTTGTTTACAAATACATTAAAATCTAGAATTAATGGAATAATGGAGAAGTTCCCGAGCACTTAGCCACGATTCTATTACCAGTATAGGAATGGGTTCCTAAGCCTTGTACGACAAACCCACTGTTCACTTGTTCTTACTTTATCACTTTATTTACACAAAAGCACTTTGAAAGTTCCTAAGGGGAGAATAAAAGAACTATCACATAGGAAAACATAATTGGGCTTTTGTTGGGGAAGACCAAAGGCAATCAGTCATTCAACAGATGTGTGTTGTTTCTTTGAATGTCTAGACAAGGTGTGATGTGGAACTGTCAATGATATGGCTACAAACACATCAGCTTCCAAGGAGGATTATCCAGACACACACCTTCACACAAAAGCTCAAGAATACGGGCAGCCTTTCCACCCTATGCAGATGATATTGATTTAACCACCACCGAATATAACTTAAGCAAATCTTTAATTATTTGACTAGCCTAGCAATTTCATAAAAGACTACATTTCAAAGAATCTTACATCTCAAAGTTAGGTGATATATAAAAGGTAGGTGATATTAGCATAGTCCAGGGAACTAGAAACAATTGCATATGTATGTATACATGCTATTAAACTGATCCTTTAATTCAAGGACTTGTTCTGTACAAATATATGGTTTTTTTAATTAATATAGTTTCTGTGTGATTATTTCAGTCCTGAGAGGCCAGGAAACAAACAAGGAGCCTCTGTCAACACTTAGTGTCAGCCTTGAACTGCTGAGGGTTTCTATATAGACATTTTCTCTCCTTTTATTCTTTTTCAATCTTAGGCATACCTGTGACATAGGGGCTCTTTCTAAAGTTAGTTGTATGTGTCTCTGTGTGTGTTTGTGCATGTGTGTGTAAGACAAAATCACTTCATATAGTGTATACAGAGTTCATGTGTAGCTTCCCTTGTAGTCCTGAGGATATTAACTCTCCTAGCCTGTGATGTTCAAGGTCTTCACTCTTGACCATAAAATTAAAAACGTCAGGGGTTGAATGAAAGTTCAAGTATATGCTTTTGTTAAAGATATTTGCTCATCTAATATGAGGCTGAGTCCCGCCCATTAAATTTCTAGAGTAAACTGGATACTGTAAGCAAGAATCTTGAAGTAGAATTTCTTTCCCAGGACACCTGATATTTTTTGCTGTTAAGTCTTTTATGTGGGTCGGATGAACCCATTTACGTTACTTCAGAATCTTTTACTTGAACTCAGTTGCTTATTTTTATTTATTTATTTATTTATTTAGTCTTTTTTTCTCAGCTGCTTATGAATGTGAAAAGGATGCTACAACGTAGCTGCAAAACAGCTGTTTGGTTATGTGACATTATCCCTGACGTAGTCGACACCTAAAATTAATCACCAATAATGGGAAAGATAGAATTTTAGTTATGTCTTTAATACTTTCCTTCCCTTATCTATAGAGGCAGCAGTCATTTCTTGGATACCAGTCTCTAAACAGGATCTAAATGTCTAAAACTTTAGTTGCCATTTGCCATAAAATCTGAGTTTACCAAAGAATATTAACACTGGAGCTGGTGATTATTGTTTTCAACATTGTATTAAGATTTACTGCCTCGCAAAATTGAAAATTTATGTTTTCATTATACTAGAAATAGCGATCTCTCATTTTTGCTTTGCCTTAATTTACAAATATTTAATTGCTATTTTCTTATTCTTGTCATTCTGGAAATACTTATATTCTAATTGACACACATATAGTAGGGATGATTTTCTTGTTTGCAAATTACTAGACAATGATATAAAATAGTTTCATTTCATTATCTCAACATGTTTTAACTTAATATTTATTATATTCCTAGTCAATACAATTTAACATTGTACCTTGCTATACAATATTAAGTCACATGACCTGCTTTCCTGGGCAGTTTGCTTTGCCTAGCTTTGCACAACAATATTAGAGCTTTATCCTTGTGCAAATTTTCTTACATATATTTAGGGGCTAATTTAACATTACTATTATTTACATGAAAATTAAACTTCCTAAGAAGAAATTAAGTGCCAAAGTTTATAGAATATTAAAATTGTAACAATCATTAACAGATTTCGCAGATGATTTACATTTCATTTTCAATAAAATGTGTTAACCGTTGTATATATACACCTTTATGAGAATCAAATGTAGCTTTTTCAATCTGATAAATGAGGCACATGATTGTTTTTGCATCTCTCCGACCTAAAATGAGGTTACTTGTACTTAATGTCTTTGTTATATGTTGCCCAATTTGGCACAATATTCCTAGCCATATCCTTTTATGTCAATTAAGAAACAAAATTGAAACAGTGAAAGTGTTTGTGAGGTATCCAAATCAGAAAGAGGTTAAATCGATACATCTTCATTTTCCTTAAAGGTCAGTTAATTTTACTTTTTTAATATTTAATTTTTCTTGCTTAGCCCTCCTTTTGTTGACCCTAGGTTTTCCCCTTCATATACTATTACCGTTTACAATTCCCTCCCTCTACTCCTCTGAGTCCTTCTCTACCTTTATTCTCATCCAAATCCACCCCTGTTGGCTACTCTTTAGAAAGCAAACAGACTTCTAAGGGATAATAATAAAATAAAATATAAGATAAAACAAAACTAATACACTAGAACAAAATAAGAAATAAAACAAGCGGAAGAGAAGCCAAAAGGCACAAGAAACAGACATAGAAGCAGAGATACACTTGTTTTTTATTTTATTCGCTTTTGTATTTATATGTAACAAAATCGAATCAAATAAAATATATAAATAAAATCAAGATAGAGATAAATTAAAAAAGAAACAAATCCCTGACATGACATTAAGAGACAGGGAGCACTTAATGATGTCATTGAGTTCCTTTTCTACTGGCCGTCTACTGCTGGGTATGTGACCTACCCTTAAGTGTAGTGAGACTCTCTCAGAGAAAACTAAATTTTGATTTGCAAGCTCTTGTCAGGTGCAGATAGCTTCTGGATTAGGAACAGGACATGTGTTTACATTTTAGCTTTTCAGAGAACCTCTGTCTAAGTAGGTATTAGCTCTACCATTCCGTGTTCAGTGAGTCAGGTAGGGATTTTCCTCAGCGAGAAAGCTTGGTTGTCAGTTTGTAGAGAGCAACCTACGAACTTAGCTACAGTTTGGGTTGTTTGGGGATTCTCATGGTGCCCTTTTGGATAACACCTCAATTATATGTAACCCAATGGCAGTACTGAAAGCTTCATTTGGTGACAGGAGATATCCAGTTATAACTCCCTCTCTCTCTCTCTCTGTCTCCCTCTCTCTGTCTGTCTCTCTGTCTCTCGCTCAGTCTCTCTCTCTGTGTCTCTCTCTGTCTCTGTCTCTCTCCCATTATTTGACGATTTCATGCATGTATGTGCTTTAGGAAGCTTCTACTGTATTAGATTTCCATACTACTCCTCAAATGCCCCTTAATTTTCACCTGTCTTTCCCCATATTCCCTCCCTCCTACTCTGTAGCACAATTAATAAAAACCCAGAAACAGATATTGGGGTTCAATCTGAAGGTCAGAAAAGGGAAACAAACAAACAAACATAAAACAACAGCCAGCTGCCATCTCTTACCTCTACCTCATCCAAATTGGTGATTCTGCCTCTGGGAATCCTCAGAATGAAACTGTCTGAGAGCTGTCTCCTTCTGCTTTATATTCCACTCTAGGACTGGGATTGAAGGCGCGCACCACTACTACCCGGTTTCTATGGCAAACTAGTGTGGCTGCTGTGATTAAAGGTGTGTGTCACCACTAAAGCTGGATGGTAAGGCTGACCACTGGGGTTGTCTTTCTGATCTTTAGGCAAGCTTTCTTTATTAAAATAAAAATAAAACATCACTACAATACTCCTCTGCCCTTTCCCTCCCAGTAGTAACCTTTTTGAAAACTATTGTGTGTTATGTCCAGTGATGTGCAGAGCTACTCTGGAGGAAAACTTTCCTTAGCTTCATATGTTCTGTAGACCCCATGAGATGAAGACATGCAGAAATAGCTGATGTTTTAACTATTGTACTACTGAGGGTACACAGGGAAGAAGTGAAGGCAAACGGAAGTAGATCTGGAAGTTTGCACAGCATTTAACAATGAAGTGACTTAAAGCTGTGTAGACTTGACTAGAAAAAGAGAAGTTTGATCTGCTAGACACAATGGAGGTGAAACATGCAGAAAACTATTGGAGGATGTTATTTTAATGACAGAGCTTTGTGAAGGCTCAGATTGGTACATACTTATTTTATGTATTCTTCTTGGTTGTGAAAATTCCCAGAAAAGAGTTTTATGGTAGTTTTCATCTCTCAGAAATTCTGTTCTGATAAGGGAAACTGAGGATGCTTCTTGTTACATGTGTTGTTTCCCATTTGAGTGCGGTTAAAAATACCCCGCCTGCCAAAGTGACATATTTTGACTTGTTTCATTGCCTTGCCTTTATAGATACCATCATGCAAAATGAGAATTATTAGAACTTTAGTTTGGCTTGATTTTGTCTGTATATTGATAATTTGTTTGGAATTGAATTTGGAGTCCAAGACTTCCCTTATTATCCATGTAATTTTGTATAAATCTCTTTGCTGTCAGCTTCAATTTCCCTATCCATAAATATAGATGAAAACTTACTTCAAATTGTTGACCACTTATACACTTTCTCTCTCTCCTCACTTGGAAGCTTGCTAAATGCAGCAAATTTGACTGGATATTTAAAGTTTGCATTGTTCAATCCATTCTTCATTTACAAAACATTCATTCTGTTTCCGGTCTTTTTCATAATCACATGTAGATGAAGATAGGCTTTCATAAAGCAGACAAGCATCAACTTGGGAAAGGTAAACAATTGGGTCAAGCCTATATAACTAGATATGCTATAAATCTGGTCATTTGATTCTTGGTATACTTTTCCTATGGTTTTGTATTTTGGTCAATATATGCACCACCTATATGCTTATATTTCCGGTAACAAAAACTTATGTTATCCTAAACCATATTTATTCTATCACAGATATGAAAGTTTCCCATATATACAAATTACCAATACAACAGGAGTCAATTTATAAATAACTTAAAAGTAAAAATTCAAATGAAAGATAATTATGTTACTAAATCCATTTAAAAGCCTTTTATATGAGTCTAGGTAAGAGTGGACAATTGAAACCCTAGAATTAAGAAATCTAAATATTAAGTGATCTGTCTCTAATAATTTGATATCACTCTAATGTAAATATAAAGTTCTTAGGAGAATTCCAGTAGAAACAGATATCATTGGGCATTTTAAAGATGGGACTCCTACAGACACTAATCTTGTTCTGGATTCCTTCTCTTTCCATCATCAAACCTGCTATAAAAAACGGGATCATAGGGGGTGGACTCTTCTGATATGTTCTGTCAAAGGAAGTTGCTGATAGCCAAAAAATTGTTGTCTCCAAGAGCATCTGTGCTTTGACAGAATGTAAAGACATAAGGAAGGGTCTCCAACAAAAGTGACTTCATAGGAGAGCCGTAATGGAAGTGGCAAGAAGACCACTAGTGATGCTTTCAGACCTCTTGGAGTGGGAGTCTATTGTTTCTTACAGCCTTTGGTAGGATGTACTCAAAGAAATGTGTTTTGTTTTTCACTAGTATTTACTGCTGCACTTATAAAATATTATGAGAGAAACAACGAAAGGGAACAGGGCTTACTTGATATGCACCCACCTCAATGAAATCCATCATGGCAGAGATGTCATCAGATAGGTCCTTGAGAGACTTGTCTACAATCCGAAGATGTGAACAATTAATTGATGCGTATATACTAGTTAAGGTTCAACTTCTTCTCTCTACTGTTATAGAGTTAAGAATCTATTATCTAGGGAATGGTGCTAGTTGTCTAGTTACATAGTGTGTAACTTTTCCCACTTCAGTGTAATCAAAACAGACAAGTCTATAGGACAAGAAAACCTGAATTGCACTGATTATTTTAGGCTATATGAAGCTGACAAAATTTATCATCACAACTGTAGTTTTTGTTTACCACATCGTAAATAAGAAGTCAGTTGAAAGACATTTCAACAGATTCCCTGACTCTGTGTCCAGGACTACAAGGAAGGCACATTCGTTTGGATTGCCAGTCACTTCTAGCTCATCCTTGCCATATTTAAATGCATGTCTGTGTGGTTATTTTCCAAATGAAGAAAGAAAACAGAAACATCATGATTTTAATGTAAATTATTATGTTTTAGGATTTTAGGTATTGGATCAAATGTTTGAAATAGAGCATAAACAAAATAAGTATCTAAATGTAAAATATGGCCTGTGTTGATAGTTTATGGCATCTGCTCCTATTTAAAGAAATGAAATCATGACAGGTTATGTGTCATTAAGACCTGAAAGTCATATCTCTGAGTTAACATTACATTACACCTGTTTTGTCATAAGCTTATGGCAAATTAGAAACAAAGATACATTTTTCTAACTTATGTGCTCCATATGTCATATGTTATAGAGTATGAGATGTTCAGATCATCTCTTGATATTTTAATGAATTTATAAGTCGAGAATGCCCACATTACTGATCATTACCATCAAAGTCATATAGTCCTCTCCCAACTTGAAAATAGAAAATAACCCTTGGGAAATAACTCTCGCATTCTCCAAATATTGTAGAATAGAACTTTAACTGCTTCCCTAAATCTGAAAAGCTAAGCCACTGCCCCTTCTGACTGGAATTGGTAAGGATAACATCAGAAATCTCTGCAGAGTTAACCAAGAATCTTCCAGGCACCAAGTCACTAAATATTGGTGGCATTCTGAACAATCATGAACACTTAGTTTCCTGGGACTTCTGTGACAGTACCCCAGGTGGAGACAGTCTTCCCATCCTGGATCTCTAAGTGTCAACAGAGAAGATTCCTGCCAGAGTTCATCTATCCCACACTTAACGTTTTCTGGTAGTTTTATTGTAACCCTTGACATTTCTTTGGCTGTAGCTGCTTCATCAGGGCCTTAACCTTTTTTTAACACTTGGTGTTCTCCAGCATGAAAGTTGACATCCAAATTTTCCATTTACAAAGTTCTTATTTTCTATATGTTTATTGTGTTTGTGTGTACACAGACATGCACACACCATACTACATGTGAGTTGGTTAGAAGACAGCTTAATGTAGGTGCTGTCTCCTTCCATCATGTGAGTCTTGGGGTGTAACTCTGCTCATTACACTGGTGGCAAACACTTTGATTTTCTAAGTCATCTCATGGACTTGGTTTTCTCTTTTGTTATAACAGAAATCAAATTCACTTTGAACTCACGGTATTGATTTTATATTAGTTCAATCATCTGCAAAACTATTCCTAAAAATAAGTCATGATTCAAGCTATTAGGATCTAGGATTTTTCTTTATGAGTTTTAAAACTACTATAATGCATTCCATACAAAAATTTCCAATCATTTTTATGTATAAATGTAATTTTTGTAATGATTGTAGAATATTATTACATAGTCTATAACATAGGATATTAACATAAATATAATTATTGTAAATATATCATATTTTAATCTTGGATTTTAATTTAAATTCCATGTTAGTAGACAACATAAATGTTCAGTTTGTCTCTGATTTTATGATACTTTTTTCTTATATGCCAGTTATCTAAAATATAAAATTGATATTAGATAGACAAATATATGATATATATAAGATAGATAGATAGATAGATAGATAGATAGATAGATAGATAGATA
>LOEQ01001804.1:46507-61829 GCA_001685075.1 Bramus lutescens
AGCATTGTCACAAGTTCAGGCACATATCTAGACAAAACGTAACGTTTGTGTTAGCCAGGAGTAGACGAGATTTCTCGTCAGTTTTCACCTTCCACCTTGGTTCTTAGATCCTTGAAGAAATGTCTCTCTTGTAAACTGCTGCTGCAGGCACCAGGCTACCTGGCTGTGAACACGCAGAATCCAAACTCAGGGCACACTCAGATATGGTGCCAGCCCTTTAAGGATTATGTGTATACTGAAAATGGTGACATCCCCTCCGAAAACAGAACAAAGCTTATGTTTGGGGTGCCATATTTTAGTGACGACTAAGCTGCTCTAGGATCACAACCCATTTTTAACAACCCAAAATGTGTCTGAACTGTGAAAACAATTCAAGAAGTCATTTTGTCCTCACTGACGCCAATCACCTGGAAAGAAAGCCAGAAGCCCCGTTAGCAGTTACAGCAAGGACGTGGACCCTCATTATAGTCTCAGCTTGCACAGCTATGTATAGTTCAACGTTTGAATTCACATGTGACATGCTGCACTGATTAGGACTGAGAAATCTTGTGGAGCTCACGTGACAGCTTTTGTGTGAAACAGAGAATGAACTCTCACCCTTATTGCCCAGGGCAGGAGGAGAGAAAGTTGTTCTTTGCTGGGGGATAACTGGAGGGAATAGGAGCATTGACTGATGAGGCAGGCAGAAAGACATAGAGGATCCAAGCTGCTTTGCAGCAAACTCCGTTCTAAATGTATGTAATAAACTTACAACAGTAATGCTGTGGCTCAGTAATGTAGTCTTAAAATGCAGCAAGCCAATTATGCTTTCATTTAAAATTTCATGTCCTTATAATAAGGTTTGTCCTTTATTTTAGGGCTTTATTGTAAGTAGAGATGAGGGGGGTGTTTGTTTTTATTACCTGATTCCTCTTTTGACTATAATTTTTTTTAAAAAAAATTTCTGGGCATGTCTCTCTGTGTGTACGAACAATGTGCCTAGATTTTGTAAGATGTACCAACTACTTATTATAGTTCTTTAATTATTTTCCTAAATATAACCCCAATTTTAAGAACACGGAAAAGGGTTTAAAACATGTGTCTCAGTGTGTTATCTCACCCACAGCTTCTGTGTGCCATGAATTTCTTTCTCATGTATCCTTATAGTAACTTTTATTATCTGTTTATTCTTCTTAAATGCATTCAGTAATCGCCAGCCTGGCTTGATTTTTTCCCCTTCTTTCTTTTTCTCTTTACAAAATGGGTTCCCTTGGCCTTTTTATAGATAAAGACAATGATGTAGTTGAAACACATCCAAAATTAGGTTATCCATAATATTTCAAATTAAAGCCCTATCTAGAAATCAATGCCATTTGGGATCTACAGTGTTACCATATGGTCTCTGCAAATATTCATTATAAAGACATTTACTTCCTTCTATATTTTTCTCTGTATGATATATTTCAAGAGAAAAGTTACAAAAACAATGATAATCACATCTCTTTCTTATTTGTATCAGGCTGCCATATTAATCTTATTAGGAGAAATTCCTCCCTCACATGATAAGTGACTTCTTTTCTTATCAGAACCAAATCCTGAAGGGATGCCATTATCGTCCTGTCTGCATAAAAGAGTCTTGATTTTTTTTTTTGCCTGTTGCCCAAACCTATTAAGAAGACTTTTGATTTTTCTGCATGTTCCCAAAGATGTCCTCTTGGTATTGCTGAATGTCATCTTAGGTAATTCAAAAGCTCTCATTTTAATTACCTGTGTCCATTATTCATTTCCCACACTTTCCATAAGGAGTGAAAAGAGACTTTGCAATGCTTCCATCTCAGCTATTCCAAAGGACACAATCTTTAATTAAAAAGAATTGTCAAAAAGACTCTCCCTAGGTATTGCAGGGTAGGCAAGCTTTGACAATTATCTGATGGTTATATTTTTAATGCAATTAAATGATATGAAAGAGTCATATTTGCTGTAAAACACAGTCAATAGAAAGACATGTACTTAAGTCACACCAGCACAACTATCAACCAGGAGAGAAATTTAGTCATGTTCCGGAAAGTATTTTTATTAATCATTGTTTTTTTAAAAAAGAAATAATTTCATACATCTTAACAAAATTAAAAATACAATATTTTATATAATAAATATATATTTAATTTTTATTTTGTATATATAATATATTACATACATATATATTGTATACATAATCTAGTGCAGCTCCCAGCTCTCATCTGAGAAGTTGCCTTGTGCAGGGAACAATGGTTAATCCAGAAACTCTTACTCTCCACTGGATAGATTACTGAGAATAGGTGTCTCTAAAATGTTCAACACCGTGAAACAACTGCACCGCACTTGCCCCCAAGGTTCATGGACAATCATGAAGGAGGGGTAGAGAGAGATGATCCAGGGTCATAGAGAACCCCAGCAGAACATTAGCTGCAGGGCTTTGCAGAACTGTCCTCATAACTCACAGTAGCTGTGGATGCTCCTAGAAAACCTACACAGATCAAGCCTGTCAGCCTCTTACCATGAATCCCTCCCACCCCATCCCCACCCACTCCTCAGAGAAGGCAAGGCTCATTGCTTTGGGGGAAGGTCCAAGGCCTTCCCTACTGGATCTAGGCTGAGCAAGGTGTCCATTCGAAGAGAATGGGTTCTCAAAAAGCCAGTACAAGCAATAGGGATAAATCCTGGAGCCACTGCCAGTGGCCCTGCAGTCTCTCTGAGTCATACAACTGTCACCCATATTTAGAAGGTCTGGTTTGGTTTTTCTATTCAAATGGAACATCCACTAAGTTAGGCTGTATCTCAGCCCACACTGCCAACATCAATACATCTTAAGAACTTATACTGCACACGTACTCACACATCAGTTATCTTATCTCAAAGTAGTCCACTTCGTCAAGAACATTCCAAGAAAAAACCAAGTGAATGTATTTTGGAATTGAAAGCTTTATCTAAAAATACATTAAGTAGAGGACTTAAAATCACCCAAACTAGAGACAGCAAGTTCACTGTGTAAGGCATTCTCCCAAGCTAACTGACCTGATTTCCCTGCCTGTGGCTCACATGGTGGGTGAGAAGAGAGACCCAGCTTCTAGTTGTTCTCTGACCCTCTGACCTCCACATACACACTGTACACCATGCTTTATGGCACCCAAAGGAGGCATAGACAGAGACAGATATTCACACCCATGTACATGCACATGCAAACACACACATACATATCACTGAATAAATAAGATTTAAAATGTGATAAAATTAAAATAACTAAAACAAGATTGTTCAATAAAAACAGTGCTGAAGGACATGCTCCAAATTTGTGTCTGTTAATTTTTCCATAGAATATGCTCAGTTTTCACATTTATTTGTCAAATTCTCCAGTTACAAGACTATGACATTGTCTTAAAAATAGTGACATAAACTACTGTTCAATGTGTTTTGTATTATTAAAATTTATTGTCTGTAATTTCTATTGATGTTATGGTGACTACTGGTATGTGTTATTGCTCTTTTCTAGAAGTTTTATTACATATTCTTATATTGATTTGTGTTTACAAAGCTTGTCTTTCATTGATCCTTAGCTCGTGTACATGCATGCATGTGTGTGTGTGTGTGTGTTTGTGTGTGTGTGTATTTGAATTTTGTTAGATGAGTTCTTTGGAGTTAGTGTTATGAAAGGAAAGAAAGCTGTTTCCCGCCGAAGGGTTGTGGCTTCATTTTCTAGTCCTTCTCTGGTGTTCTAAGGTTCACCACTCTCTCCTGATACATCTCTGCTCTCGGATTCTTGAGCCTGCTTCTTTCAGTTCACACCCATTCCATAAGATTGTTATCCATGCCTATGCTCACACTAGTTTCTGAATCTTGCAAGAAAAAAAAAAGCAGAGTGCGAGATAACAAGAAGGCACTGAATGTGCAGTTCCAAAGACATTTAAAATATTTCTATAAAAAAATTTCTTGAGACCATTTTCCTTTGGTTTCTATAGTTTTTATTTGTGATCTTTCTGGAGAAGAAGAGATGGATGGAAGGTTGGGTTGACATCAGGGGGTATCATTAAACTCTTGAGGTAGTTTCAGTGATACATTCTCAGGCTTCCTCCTTGAATCCTTTTGTGATGTTCCTTCATGTCATTTGTTTTCACATTCCTATAGTCGGCCTGCCTCATGGAATTTACAATGAGTATTTTGAAGTCAACATATATGTTCTTCCTAGGTTCTCTGAAAATCAATTCTGCAAGTATGTTTGTTGTTGCATTTATAAAATTTCTGGGAGGAAAAATGTATAATACTATTTTGATAGTCATAGTTACAAGATTATGTGTGTATATATATTTCTGGTATCCAAAGCTAAAACTTTGATTATGAGGGAAGCTTGTTTCACTGCTATCAGAGATCTACATTTCCACATACTCCATCTACTCATCTTCAGACACAACCACAAATAAAGAACTGTGGATATCAAACAACAGCTTTGCAGTGAAAGAAAACCACACCAATCTGAAGAAAGATATTCTTTACAGAAATAGTCTTAAAATGCCCGTAGAGCTGGACATTCTTTGCCTTCTTGCTGTCGACCACTCCTTTCTTTTCCTAAAGTCAAAATTCAGGTTTATCGGATTAGAAGAGATTTTTTTCTTATTGCACATATCTTTGATTCTCAATATCTTCCTTTTAATCCCTAGATTGTTTATTGGCACTTTGCCCTGTTCTTGGTTAGAATGCTTGATGAGGTCCTAGAAGTAAAATGCAAACCTTCCTCACAACCGTCCAGTGTCCTGAGAGAGGGTTTGGTGCAGCGCTGAAGTGTGATTGGCAGAATCTATCCTCAGGGATTTGCCTCTCCTTTTGAAATAAACAACAGCTTAGGGGTAGGCAGTCCTGTGAAGTGTACAGGCGCCATTGCAGGCTATTATTTTGAATAATCAGCTCTGGCATGGGAACATTCATGCGCAGGGTTGAATGTTTTAAAATATGCTATGCTACATGAGTGCCTACAGCACCTCGGGGTAAAAACAGAGCCCCGTGTAAGGATGAGTGATGGAGCCTTTGTGCTTTCCTCAGTGTTCAGGCAGGTGTGTTGGCATTTACACACGCCTGTGTGAGGTAGCATTCAGAGGGAGATAAAACTCTTTGATGGTTGCACATTTCCAATGTACAAAGAAATCGTCCCCTCACTAAGATGGTTGGCTTCTAATTGGTATGTTGTTGCCTCCCCTCTCCCATTATCTTGTATTATGGGAGAGGTGATTTCTACAAAGCTACATTTGCTTTTCATTCAATTTTGCAAATATGCAACCAAATGAAATGGGATTTCACATGTTCTCAGGTCTAAAGGGAAAAATATACATTGATGTCACAAGAAGAAAACCAACATGATGAGCCTTGGGGAGAATCCAATGTCAATGCATTCCAGGACTGAGCCATTTTCATAACTAGATTTTATTATTAAGTTGAAGAAAATAATAATGTTTGCCACCGAAAGCTATGACTGAATATGCATGTGGGAAGCTGGTGGGGTGGAGAAGGTTGGCTCAAGAATTCATGGTTATGCAGAAAAAAGGCAAAGTTACACTTAAAGGAAATATAGAAGTTTTTATCTAATAGAAAAGAAGGCTTGCTCCGCATATTCAAGCCTCATTTGAGCAAGTGTAAATTCGGCCATAGTCACTTCAGACTATGGTAAATGAGTTTAGAATGGATGTTGGATATTATCCAAAACAGAATTAATGAAAGTATTGCCTAATTCAGGAGGAATTTCTAAATTTGAATCACAGAAATGTGCAACATAAGAAATAATGGAAGCTGTGCTTCTGAGAAGGTAAAAGTGGGCTTTTTGTTGCATCCAGCAGGTCTCATAGGACACCTGTGAGATGCCTGACTGTGGCTTACCTGTGACTCCTACTTTATTCTTTCCTGCCCTTTGAAATGTTCCCCTTCTAATTACCTTTAAGTCTTCCTAGCACATGGCTTCCTTCACACAAACTATTTCATCTGCCTGGGAGATTATCATTCCTTTCGTCTGTCTTAACCCACAGTCCCTGTGAGGATGAGTGAGTTATACCCATAATGAGCTTAGGAATGAGGAAAAGAGTTTAAGAAACCTTCCATGATAAAAGTATGTTAAATTTATTTTTGAGGCCTAATCATATTTATGCTAAATTGCTACATGGCTTCAAATTCCTCAGAAGAACTAGAAGGAGGAGAGAACTAGCCTACAGCACCCAGGCTAGTTAGGAAGGATTGTGTTTATGAAGGAACCTTGTAAAGAAAGCCTACATGGTACAAGAGCAGCTGTTATGAAGAGGTATAGATTCCATATAACAGCTTTAAAGACAGGACTGACATTCACTTAAGAAATTTAAATTAAGCTAGTTCATGAATACTGAGTTTAATAATTCAATTAATAAAAGATTTTTTTCCAAAGATGAATTTTTGGCAATAAGGAATATTAATATAAATTTCCTGAAAAACTGCCTTTATGTGACTTTCTTTATTTCTCTCAATAGAAAGCTGTTACCGTTCTTCATTATCTGGTTTATTGACTAAAGTAACCCCTTTTTTCTCTCTAATCAAAGTTCATGGAGATCTCCTCTAATGAGATTAAGTTGAGAAAGACTTTGGCCCCTTAGATGTTTCAAGTGCTGAAGTTGTATATTAATATGTACTGTAAAAAGAGGTTAGTATGCGAAAACTATATAGCATTGATGCAAAATATTAAAATACAAATTAAAAATGATTACTCTTAATTTTTGCAATGTAGGAATAGAAACAGATAGTCACACAAATTCTTTCAGTGGAAAGAGAACTATGCTTGATCACGGTATGGTAGTCCTATGCAACCATGGGCACTGATCTTCAGATTCAGCCAAACAGGCTAAAATATAGGTACACTGATCATGGATAGACTTTTATGTTCTCACTGTAGTACCAGTTTTGGTTTTCTGAGTCATTAAGCAACTCCAGGGCCTTCACCTGAGTGGGGTCAGTGTGGGAATGAAGAAATGACCTACAGACAGACACAAAAAAGCTGAGATCTGGTGAACTTAGTTCTCTGATGGAGAAACTACAGCACCCAAGAAACTTATCATATTTATTAAAAACAGTTCGACAGAGGGCCAGTCTTATTGCCTGTGTAACTGCACAAGCAGGCAGAGTTAGTGCATGTAAATAAACAAAGACGCAGGTTTATAGCATACAGCTGGATCAAGGTGACAGGCTAGCAAACCTCTGTAACAATAGTTTTGGTAGAGGAGCAGTCTTCAGGCCTTAAATATCCTGTGTATGAAGGGGATATGGTGGATATTTTCCGCATCCACTTCTGATTTCTACACATCAGTAGCAGAGGAAGACTTTGTCATCCTTCTCACCTTCACACGTGTGGGTAAAGGGATTCTTTGTCGTTTCCCCATAAGTCTGATGCTAGAGTCCCTTACTTGGCTGGATATATATCTTTAGTACACATTCACTCATCCCATCAGGATTTTATACTCATGGATTCCACTCCCCACCTAGGATAATATCTATTTCATTTCCATTGTATGACTATGGGCTGTAACAACTACCTACGTTTATGTTGTAGTAAGTCTTACACATAATCTAAGATGGTGAAAAGAATATGTGAACACATACATAGGATGCATACAAGTACACATTTTATGTGAGACCTCAGCATTCATGAGTTCTGCTATGTTGGGAGGGTACTGGCATAGCACTTGCTTCTCTCTCTCTCTCTCTCTCTCTCTCTCTCTCTCCTTTCTTTGATTTGTATGAATGCTTCACTTAAGTTGTACAAGTTGAGCTGAGGGTCAAAGTTGCAGTTTACATGCACAAGTATAATGTGTTAAAGGAAAAACGTAATTCCCAAATTGCCCTGCTAGATTCCATTAGTTTTGTGGATCTTCAAGACTTCAACAAAACATTACAAACTATTGTAAAAATTATCTCTTTCCTTACCACAGTGTGTTTGTATGTATGAAGGGGTCTAGGAGCATGGAAGGTGACAGTGGACAGAGGTCACTGGATAGCCTTCTCTGTCACTTTGCCTTTTATCCCCTTGTGGGTATTTATAACCATACTTGGTCATAAGGTGTCACCCAGCAATTCCCAATAAACTTCCTGTCTGTGTCACTCCCAAGTTCTGGATTTACAGACACCCAAATGACCATACTTAGATTTTTGCATAGTCTCTGGGTATTTGAAATCAGGTCCTATTTCTTGGGCAACAATTGTCATACACAGACACTTCCTTACGTCTTTCCAGAAGTGTTGGGGGAGATGAGGGAGGAAAACAGGGAGATAGAGAGTCAGGGACAGAAAAGAAGGAGAAAGAGAGAAGGGAGATTTGGAACACAGAGAGAATCTGCTAATAATTCTGTATAGTAAGACTAGATCAAGATAAGCTGCAGAATTTGTACTAGATTTTTGGTAAGATTTTGACAAGTGAGGTACAAAATTCAAACTCAGCCACTGAAGGCAATAGAGGAAAGCACAGAAGTGTAGAGTCTCACAGTGGAGAACAGTGTGTGATCTGACACAGTCGCAGAGTGTTAGTGCACAATGTGACTAAATCTACATAGAAATAATTTGACTTTGTGGGCATTGTATGACTAGAGCCCAAAGGCTCTGTGATAACCTTATGCCATCCAAGTCCTGTGGCATCACCTTTGAGAATGGACAGGCCCTCAGATGAACTGCTTACACAGTAAATAAGGCAGAGGTTAACAGACTGTTTCATAAGGCTCTAGTGTCTCTATTACATACTGTTCCACAGTCACTACAGAAGTAAGCTGTCATGATGGGAAGGCCCACTAGTAAGGGCTAAGGCAGAACAGGCCAGCACTGAGCAAGGAGCTCAGGATGGCTTCTCATCAGTAGGCCTAGGGAAACTAGTACTACTGACAAACACATGATTTGGGAGATACACTAGTCAAGCTTCAGATCCTGAGCTAGTAGCCCCAACCACCTCTTTATTGTTTTTGAGACCCTGGAAAAGAGAACACAACTCATCATCCCTGGACTGCTGAACCCTAGAAGCTGCAACATGACATATATACACACTGCTTTAAGACAACCCATTTTCTACTATATTATTATGAAGTTATAGGTTATTAGAACACTGAAAAAATTTTAACTTTAAGAGCAATGGGAAATCAACTACCAAAAATTTTCAGTAATAAACCAACATGTTATCTAATTTTTAAATAATACCTAGGAAGCCATGACAAGAAAGGAGAAGGATGCAGGCCATGCAGGAAGGAAGGCATCAAATGCAGTGTGGAGATTGTTACAGCATTCTTGAGTGAATTGTGAATATAACAGGCCATAATTTGATGCTCTCTCTCTCTCTCTCTGAGAGAGAGAGAGAGAAGGCTGGAGAGATCACTCAGCAGTTAAGACCACTGGTTTCAATTCCCAGCATCCACGTGGCAGCTCACAACTGTCTGTAACTCCAGTTCCATGGAATCTAACACCCTAACATCGTCACACAGACATGCATGCAAGTAAAACATAAATGCACTTAAAACTAAAAACAGATAACATATTTTTAGAAAAAACCTGAAATTAAACTGTTTAAACGGCCTGTGTTTATTTATTTATCTTTTGGGATATATTGGGATAAATATATGTTCATAGAATTTCATACACATATAAATACTGTATGGGGAGCTTTAACCCATTTATACCCTATTTCTCTCCCCTCTCCTCTCCCATTAGTCTCCTTAAAAAAATTCCTGGTACTTTTACACTGTAGGTGCACATATGATCATATGTATATAAAATCTAGGAACCACAAATGACACTAATCATGTGATATTTGTCTTTATGAGATTGATTTAGCTCACTTAATATAATTACCCCAGTTGCATTTATTTTCCTGTAAATGTCATGACTTCATTTTTCTTTATGGTTGAACAAAATTCCATTGTGTGCGGCATGTGGGCTATATAATCATAATGTGTTTGAAGGACTCAAAACCCTTTTTGTGGGTGCAAGAAGAGATCCCAGCTTTTAAAAGTTGAGAAACCTACATAAAGTTTGGGATCTTGAAACCAAATCCCTAGAGACAGTTCAAAAGGAAGGGCTTGTTCATAGTTTCAATTCAAGAGCTGGAAGTCCTATGGGCAGGGACCAAATTTGGTATTGATTGCATTGTTGACTTTCTAGAGAGCAGAGCCCTCTGTATAGCAGAAACAGCTTTGCCTAGTGCTGGTGTGTTTTCACATTATCTTTTGTATGAGGATCAAAGAAACATGAAGGCTGTCAGAACGGGTGGGATTCTTCAAATTGAATATTTTACATTCCTATGGGGATGCTACATATACAAGATGAAAGTTCATTTAGGAACAATACAGGCATCTAAAATTTAAATAGTATTGCTTAACTAAATGGGTTGTGTTTATTTTCTTTATAGTAAGATGGTCTTTATTTGGGCTGGAGAGATGACTTATTGGTTAAAAGCAATTTGTCACTCTTTCAGAGGACATGACTTCAATTCACAGTACCCATCTGGCGGCTAGCAACCATCTGTATCTTCAGTTCCATGGAATCCAATGTCCTTTCCTGGCTTCTTTAGGTCCCAAACACACATGGTGTACATAGATATACATGTATTCAAAACATCAGTGCCCATAAAATAGTTTTTAAACAAGCCTTTTATTCATTGAACAAATACTTATTGAAACATTTTTAATGGCAGGGACTTTGTTGACTGAAGGACAAATAACAATAAAAGATATCTAGTCAATTTTCAAAAATACTTTCCATATTTGTTATGTACTAAACAAGCATTTGTTCCCATAACAAACAGACAAGAATCCTGGTCTTCATGGGCCTAGTGGAAGAGGCAAGTGAATATGTGTGTGTGTACATAGAGATGATTAATATTCTATATAGATGTAGATTTACATGCATCATAGTATCAATACAATATTATATTTCTGCCAGAAAATAGAGAGATGATAGTGAAACCTGGAGGTATCATTTAAGTCATAGTGATACTAGTTCCCTTGTGTAGAGGTGGTTTTGAGATCATAGAATAGAAAAGTGAGAAACTGGGTTATGGAAATACAGTGGGAAGAAGCAGGAGTGATGGGAGAATAAAGAGTACGCATGTGTTAGAAACTCAAAATGTCATGGGTGACCAAGTGGGGGGTGAGAAGTTAGAATTTAAGAACATATGTTTTGAGATTTAAAACATAGTGGATTTTGTGTGTTTGTTTTTAACAGAGAAAAGGCTGGCTGTTTTTAGACAAAATGATCTCCATGTTTAGTGTGTGGATGATGTAATATCATGGCTAAGAGTGAAAATGGGAAGATGAGCTTGGAGTCTATTGTAGGCCTTGTAGTCTTTGTGAGATCTTCTCTATGGAGACAGTAGCAATGAGACCGAGCAGGACAATGTTGACCCAATAAGCAAGGCTTCAGTGGGACTTCAACCCCCTTGAGAAGAAGAATGAGCTCTGACTAACCAGGAGATCAGACTTCTCAACACAGCAGGGAACCAAGCTACATTTAATTTTTTGAGATGATCTTAAAAACAAGCTTCCCGGTCATTAAGGACGTGGTGGTTTCAGACAATATTTTCCTTTCTGAGCATAGACATTCTGACCATGAGGTTGTCAGGTGAAATAGAGATCAGTTGGACACCTGTTTATTCCTTTCTGTTGTACAGATCTTCATCTATAACCCGTATGATGTGGGATTCCCCTCTGTATGCTGAGAATACCATTGATGAATAAAGAAACTGCCGTGGCCTGTTGATAGGGCAGAAACTAGGTAGGCAGGGAAAACTAAACTAAATGCTGGGAGAAAGAAGGGCAGAGTCAGGAGAAGCCATGGAGGTGCCACTGGAGACAGATGTGCTGATACTTTGCTGGTAGGTCACGACCTTGTGGTGATGCAGATTAATGAAGATGGGTTAAATTAAGATGTAAGTGTTAGCCAATAAGAAGCTAGAGCTAATGAGCCAAGCAGTGATTTAAATAATATGGTTGCTATGTGATTATTTCAGAAGTTTGGGTGGCCAGGAAATGAACAATCAGCCTCACACCAACACCCACATCCTGGCCTTCTGGATTTGTCTGTACCCTTTGATAGAGAGAACTTTCAGTGCTTAAGCTGATGATATAAAGATGTACAAGAATAGTACAAGACCAACATGAACCAACATCATGCAAAGCAGAGTCTGACCCAAACACCAAGACAGCAAAAGAATTAGAAACAACACAAAGATAGCACCATCAAAGATAGCCCTTTTACCCTGTTATAAGTATATTTCAGGTGTCTGCTAGCCCACATAAAATGAAGGTTTTCAGCAGATGCCGGAAGTCAATATAAAGTAGTCGAGTAACCTAGGCAACTGCTATCATAATCTCTCTGCCAGCAATGTCACTTCACAGCAAAGCTAGTGGGAAACTAATTACCCTCCAGCTGGGGGACCCCAGAAATGAGTGATTTTTTAAGTCAACTGGAGCAAGAGCTTTGACTACTCTAACAGAGGGCCTGACAGGTGACTGAAGAAGGGCACTTAAGAGGACAAGGTGGTTTTCTTGGTAACACTATCCCGTATCTTTGTTTATTCCTTAATCCTCAGATATTTGGGACCTATTAGGACTCAGTTTTGTGCCCAGCTGGAACCACACACCTTTTCGTTGATCTAGTCACAAGGGAATCTTAGTGTGTGCATGTGCAGCTTGTTGGCCCAGTCTGGTGTTTTTGGTAAAGCTGGTGAGTGGCAGAGGCCAAAAGAAACATGCATCATGGTTTATGGGCCACACTTCTTTAAGTACTAGAATTCATTTGCCTGATGTCCTCTCATGGTAGTCCCAAGTAAATGGCTGTTCTAGGATGGGAGAGAAAAGGAATCCTCCATAGTTAGCTTCATACTCATTTAGTAAACGTGCTTCTAATTTTTAATGTGAGCAAGGAGGGGCTTGTGCTGCCATTTAGGGAGATGACAAACACTAGGAAGAGTGGTGTGATGGTGGGAGGAAGAAATGAGGTAAAATCTGTCTTTAACCTTGGACTTCATGCTCAGAAAGAATGACTTCCCTGGATCTACGAATCTCAAATTCAGAGAAGATATTGGCAACAGAAGTACAATGTATAGAAATTGAATATGGAGGTGGCATTGAATGGTAGGTAGCATTTAAGGATTGAGGTGATGAAATCATTAGGGACTAAGTATACTAAAGAAGCAGTCTCCAGACTCAGCTTTGACACCCTCCTTTTCAGAAACTGGGAAGTGAATGAGCAGAGAGGTTAGGGCAACTGTATAGCTGATTTTATTAAAGAACAGGACCGTTGATAAATTATCAAGTTTAAATAAGGTGATTAGGAAAAGGGGGCTGGTGCCCTGGGGAAAGAAGACTAGAGATGCTCACAAGGAATACCACGTGAAGACAGAGACCTAGGATTCAATGACACCTCGTGACACTAGAATGAGAGGTCAGAGTAATGATAACAGATACCCAAGGTGCAGAGGTGGTCTCAAGTTGATGCAAGACAAGAACAGAGGGAGATTGTCCTGTTAAGAAGTTAGTTGTTGGTGCTTTATGGGTCAACTTACACTTCACGTGACATGGTCTGTTTGCTTATGCTTGGGCTATCTCAGTCTTTGACAGCCAATTAATTACTCTAACACTACTAATACCAGTGGATGATGAAACCTGGAAATAAACAAACAAAAGAGGTAAATAGAAGAATGTATGTTTACGGGGTATAGAAATTCCATGGTACTTCGACACTAGCCATCTGACATTATTATGTATTTATTGACCAAGCAAGCCCTACCTACCTATAGGAGTATTGTTGGAGATTCAACTACACAGAAGAGATTGAAAAAATTGCTTGTTATAAGTGAGTGAACTCAGTTTTGAGCCTCTCTTCACTCCTAGAGCTAAAGGTCTAAACATCCTTGCCTTTTAATTACAGGACTCCTTTTCCTAGGATGTATGGACTGAACGAGAGAAACTCAAGTGTTTTTAAAAGGAGCATATCACATGTGTGACAGATACTCCTGCCACAATTCTTAGGCCAATCTCTGTGTCCTTGAAGCTCCCTGGCAGGTCCTGGGTACAGTGATTAAGTATATATTTGTCATAGCAAAAAGGATAACAAGAAGAGGACGGAACTCTCTGGACTGAGGCAGAGCTGAAATCTCATGGCATTAAAGGCAACTGACATGTACACAGCACAGTGTGGCTGTAGAGAGGAACTCCTTGCAGTTCAGTATGGACCTGTGTATTCATCTGAGCGCTGTTCAGTAACTGGGAGAAACAGAGTCTGAGTAAAGAACCCTGGGATGATATGTGGGAGATGCCATTAGAGTTCCTGGACAGTCATCAGTGGTGCTATCTCTGTCGGCCCATGGAAAGCTCCAGTGCTCCAAGGGGGTTTCTTGACAGAGAACGATTAGCCCTGAACTAAACGTTGTGATATTTTAATGTAACAACACTTAAACGTAAGACCTATTTCAATAGCATCCATGAAGGAAGTTCAATCTTGTTTATGGAACTCTAATGGTAATAAACATGGCTCCCACCAGTACCTCCACCATGAAACTAGATTCTCAGAAATCTAAGGAATGGGGTGGATCCAGCTGTCAAAGCCACGGCTTTAATCCTAGCCATATCACTTAGCAAATTAAAAACTCATATGGTCAGAAAATGAGAGCCATACAGTAAAGATAAATTCAGACTAAAAAAAAATCTAAAATGGTTTACAGTGTGTTTAAAAATATACCCTACATGTCTTTCCATCTCGTCAGGTGTTCTAGTGGGACACATTTGCAAGAAAAGAGGTATCAGAACTCTGACCCTCCCATGCTTTAGCCCCATTTCCCACTTAAGTTTCTGGAGCCTTGTCCTTGCTTGGCATCCTGAATGTGATGCAACACAACAGCTTCCTCAGTGATTAAGCTCTAATGTTGATGGCCAGTCACTGCAGTTCCCACCAGGCCCTTCCAAGGCTAACAGAGCACTGAGCCTGATTCTCACAGGCTCCCTCTAGGACAAAGTGGGGCTCCCCATGGCTGACTGTAGCTTTCTGCCTCACATGTGGATTTCAGAGCTCATCTCACTTCCTGAATAAAGACCGATGAGGTACCTCATCACTGAACTGTCCTTTTGTTGACAGTACATGCAGAGTTGTTTCCCCAGCCCTAGTCCCTCCTATAATCATTCAGTACCTTGATAAAAATTCCTGCCAGTCATTTTCCTCTGAGATTCCTGGGCACTCTCCTTATTGTGTGCCCTTTGCTGCACACTAACAGCCTACTCTGTTTCTTTCTTTCTTTCTTTCTTTCGTTCGTTCGTTCGTTCGTTCGTTCGTTCGT
>LOEQ01001804.1:61864-73210 GCA_001685075.1 Bramus lutescens
TTCCTTCCTTCCTTCTTTCCTTCCTTCCTTCTTTCTCTTTCTTTCTTTCTTTCTTTCGTTCGTTCGTTCTTTCTTTCCTTCCTTCCTTCTTTCTTCCTCTCTCTCTCTCTCTCTCTCTCTCTCTCTCTTTCCTATGTCCAGTTACATCCCTAATGACTTTGGTGAGGTGAACCTTAACACACTCCTATCATTCTTCCTGGAGATGTCTTACAGTAGTTAGGGCTAAGGGTTGGCAGGAGAGTGATGTTGACTAGGAAGCTGGCATAGGAGTTTTCAAATCCAAGGCCCCTTGCTCCTGCCCTGAGCAGATCCTTTGTGCTGCCCTCCTGACAATTTCTTTGTACCTATGTTATTTATGCCACTGCTGTCCCTCCTTCAGCCATTTGTCTCTTCTTTTTCTACCTTTGCAAGTGAAAGGAGAAGACCCGCATCTCCCAGCTCATCCTTCTGGGCAAGCATCAGCAGCCCACTTGTGAGAAGTCACTTGATGCCATTTCCACCTCTTGTGTTCTCCCTGGCAGGCAGCCCAGGTAGCAGAGGGGAGACCGACGCATCATAGAAGGCCAGTTCCTGATTCACCTTTTCTCTGAGGGACCCCAGTGACTGATCATAGCAAATCTTGTGATTACTTAGATGGGATACCACCTCCACTTCTAGTGACTTCACTCGGGATATTCTTACCTTTCCATCCAGTCTGGCCTCTGTAATCCATAAGAAATAGCCTGTAATTAGAAACTCAGACATCATTGGCTCTGGGATTGATTGAGAGATCCTGCCTCAATGTATGAGGTGGAGGAATGATCAAGAAAGAATCCAACATAACATTTATCTTTGTCTTCCATATGCAGGCCCAAGCATGTGCACAGGAAAACATGCACAGGCACATGTGTATGTGTGTATGCATGCACACACACATACACCCCTCATATAAGCACACACATACCACATATATGCACACACCTCAGATATGCACACATGCACACACACATATACCCATGCACACCTCATATATGCACACATGCAGACAAAGAAAGATGAACAAACAAAAGTATATGAAGAGCAAATGAATTTTCCAAGGTTAGAGGCCTGATGAGGTCAGCCTGTGGGTTCCAGCTTGTACACATGGCCTCACAATCTCATCTCTACTCCTCTGAGGCTGTCTATAGGGTTTCCACAAAATAAAAGTGGTCCCCAGCAGTAAAACCATGACTTAACATCTTAACTCTAAAGAAAACAGAAGAGGGAGAAGAGTGTGTCCTGAGCTGTCTGAGTGGTTTGGAGAGTTTAGAGATTGCAGCTTGCCTTACCTATGTAGCATCTGTCATTATAGCAAGTTTAGCTTCCTATCAACTTCTGGAAAATGATCCTGACCATAAAAGCATCTACCAAGGCTAGAAAGCTGACTCATGTGGCAAAGTGCCTGCCTTTCAAGCAAGATGAAGTGAATTCAGATCCACCACACCCATGTAAATGCCTGGTACCCTGAACAACACCTGTAACCTCAGTGCAGGGAGGAAACATGTAAGCTGTGCTCTGGAAGCTTTATTATGTAAAGAAGCTACTCTCTTATAGGTCCAGGATCATATAACCCAGGAAAGCATCTTATTTATACATTAACAGAATTCACTGAGCTATCATGAACTTCATCTTGAGATAATTTAGCATATCATTAAGTGTAGTAGACCGATGACAACCAGAACTCAAACTTCCTTTAAAATCTAAATGGAAAAAATTATAAATCAGCTTCTCAGTGAACATGCAAATCATTTCTTCAAAGGGTGTCTGTATCCTTGATTTTATTTTTTCATGAAATTATAAACTTCCTGACTTTTGGGAGGAATTCAGTGGTCACCCATTCTGTGCAGCATTAGTGTGCTGGGACATCAAAGGAGAAAATGAAAAAAAAATCAGACTTTATTTCTAACAGGTAAATGACTGTGCACAACTATTCATAGTTCAAACATTTCAGAAAAATAATATTTAATATGTAAAGAAAATGCATGCAGGTTCCTCATGCATTATTTACTGTGAAAAAAGACCATAAAAGTATTAAAATGAAGAAAGGTCCCTATTCACAAAAGCATGGGACATTTTCCTAGTTTTGTTTTATGATAATATCTTAGTGGATAGTGTGAGGTTGAAATAAATAGAATAACATGTCAAAATAAGACTTTATTAATGTCTAAACCCATGGAGTTTTGTGTACGTCTATGATACCATAGTGTTGAAAAATCATACTGGCATTTAAACTCATCGCTAAGGTCAGACTCTAGCTCGAGAAAAGCAGGCTTTCATTACAAAGTGGCAAATTACAGCAATGTCTCAGGTAATCTGAAGCCACACATGACTTTCTCATCTTTCAAGAAACTACCGAGCAGCAAATAAATTCCGTACTTCAGAATGGCATATATACGAGACTGCAAATGATCCCAAGATTAGAGTACATTCTAGAAAGAATCATGTTTCAATTTTATTCCTAGTAATTATCAGTACAATTTTCCCTGTTGAAACACTGTTGCCATGTTGCTTCGGAAAAACAACGTTTACAAAACTCAATTGCCAAGGCAATCATAGAGCAGAGGGATAAACTATATAGATAATTGGAAAATAATTGAACGATTTTTGCAAATTATCATCTATTAGTAGACTCTACCACTTTGAGCCCAGACTCAAGCATCCCTTTTGTTTTGTTGAAATCCTAGCTTTAAAACGCATCCTTTTGCTTCCTACTACATTCGCACCTCAACAGCTATGGAATTTAACCTGAGACAATACTTTGCTCTTCTTTGTTCAGGTTTAAAGGCTCTATCAGTACCCCCCCCATCATCACCATCACCATCATTATCATCAACACCATCACCATCTGAAGATTCCAACATAGCTAGCCTAATGATACTCAAGTGAGTCTCATTATTTTCTTCCTTCCCTGGCAGAAGCTGCCTGCTAAGACATCCTATGCTAATGTGCTGCTTTATGACCGTGATTTTACTTAACCAAGAAATCTAGAAGACGAGCGATGACCTAGGCTGCCACGGTTTATTATGAAACATCTTGATGATACATAGCTTCATGAAATAGACATAAATTTTCAAGTTGCCCTTGAATTCTTAGCCAAGGAATGCTACCAACACGGTCTCTCCTTTCAGATGCCTCATTACAAACTTGCAGTTTGTGAGGCTCATGGCCTTATTTGCATTCATTTGGGAGACTTAAAAGAAAAATGTGTGTGTGCTACATATGAGAAATAGGAACACTTGATCTGTATTTTCACTCGGAATGCTCCGTAAATGCTCGAGAAGGCCTAGGTGTATCCTCTCCTTTCTTCTACTTTGTCTTTCCCTTCCGCTTTTATTTCTTTTTCTTCGTAACGCTCACTTTCCTTCCTACATTCCTTGATTTATTTAAAATAATGTTGAAAAGAGGAAAAAGACTAGCAATATTAGTTAAGAATAATCCTGAGAAAAAAATCCTGAAACTAATATGAGAACAAAAGCAAAGCAAAAGTTCCTCCTCAAAACACCTTATAGGTTTTCCCTTAGAATCAAGAGGAATGAGGTAAGACAGTTGCTAGACAGCCTCTTCTTCACCTCATGAAATGTTAGGACTATTTCATATTTACAGAGATGGCATTGCAAAACTCCAAATGAATAGCTTTTAAATTTATAGCTGAAATTAGTTAATAATTAATATTTTAGATGCTTGTAATAATTTGTTTTATAAGAGTATATTCTGTGATGTGATATATTTCCAATATTCCATGACCCTTATGGCAGGTTGAGCTATTTTCTTAAATTTTCAACATTTTCTTCTCTTTACTTTAGCTGTAAAGCGTGAACCAAGTATCTTGTAGAATATCGGCTAACATTTTCATTTTCTGGAAAGATCTGTTTTCCTCCTCTTCCCCTGAGAAGGAGTACTTGAATTTAGAAGTCATACTACTGAAAAATAATTGTATTATGTCTAAAAAGTCAACAGATAAACATTATTCCCACACACTCATTCACAGACTATTATACAAGGATGTGTGTTCATTCCTACAACTTGTACATTTGTGGTTTAGTTCTTGCTGTCTTTCCATTAGCCACAATAAATTATGGCACTCTTCTCTTTATAACTCAGGGATTTCTATATTTATTTTTCTCTTTCATTTTGGGTAGAATTGAAATACATTTAATTTCTCTTCCTATGATTCTGGATTATATTATGCAATTTCAATGATCTTTCTTTGATTATTCACTTTAGATATTCTGATAAGTGGAAAAATAGAGGCATCATCTCCACAAGAAATGAGAAGCCTGGGGGTTCAGGTTGATAAACAAGCCATGCTACTAAAGGAATATCATATTTCTTGTCCAGGTTCTTCTACATCCTCACCACTAGTCTCCTTTTCCTCCGTGACTCATTGTGAATTCATCTGTAACACTCTGTCATCTATTAATCTCTCAGTTCTCTTTCTGTTCCAAAGCTGTACACTGATTCAATCCCTTATCCCCAGACTGGGACTTCTCAGCCTGCACTGAATCAACGGTCCCATATTTATCTGACTCGACTTTTGCTTCCTGATCTTCTTTAGTTTTATTTTGGTTTTCTATTAATTTTGTCTCAGAAAATGGAGACCATATATTCCATATATTCTTGTAATAGAGACTGTACCTGCAAACGTTGATATCTTATTCTTGATAATCATTAAGATCTTTGCATTAAACCATACTGACTGAAGACAGTTACCCACTCTCTCTTAATGTTCTAAGTGTGTGTTCAGATTAGGGAAGAAACTCGGTCTGCTCTGGACTATAGGTGGCAGTCTGAAAAGACATTATTTTTAAAATGTTGCTGTGATCTACGTGACTAAAATTTATTTTGATCCTAGTAACAATAGACCAGGCTGATTACTCATGATTTTCACTGGACTTAATCTCTCCATTAACAACAGCAGGAAAGATCTTGAAAATTCTGAATTACTACAGAATAAAATGCTTAGTACAACAGTGATCAGGAGACATGGCTACCTATTGTTCAGCAGTGCTGCGTGAAACTGCAGGATGCTGGATGGCTCATTACAGTTCCCCAGTTACCTTGCCTTGAAGTAGGAGCTCCAAACATTAGAAGGTTGATATGGCAATAAAACAGAGCACCTAAAAAAAAGCTTGCTAGCATTTGTGCATTCGCACATGCAAGTGTATGTGTGTGTGTGTGTGTGTGTACATATGTATGTGTGAAACTCATGTACCCATAGACATATATGAAACTTGGAAGGTCACATGGGAATAAGGCAGTTATACACTGCAGGGCTCTCTGAACAGGTCTGCAGTATCTCAATCAAGTTTCTGATAATCTCTTAATCAAACTATCTCACTCCTAGACTTCATCTTAAGTCTTTATTCCCCTTAGTGAGTGAGAGGACACATATTAATATAGAAAGATATTCATTTTATACTTAGATAGGCATAATCTTAATCTGTAACTTGCCTCTTACCAAACCTGGTTTCCTGGGAAGATAGTGGATCTCCTGTAAATAACAACATTCTCCACAATTTTGAAAATGCCAGCTATAGATTCATTTTCCTATATCAGTTTTGTTTAATCAAGTTCCTTTCTCTACTTCCAACTTCTTAAAATCTAATTACAGTATTGTCTTGAGCTTATTGATGCTTCATCATGTCATCTAAGACCATCTACAAATGTCACAAAATTGTCAATAACTTATTCCTATAGGAGAAAGAAATCCTTCATGTCATGTTGATTCTTAAGATGATGTTTTATTGTTACCTCTGTTTGCAAGTATCTCATTTTAAAAATTTCTTTTTCCCAAGTGTCTGGTGGGGATTGTTTCTGAAGCCCAAATGGAAGACATGCTTCCGTGCTAGCATTCTCCTTCAGGTAAACATTGGCCCTGTCCACTTGTCTCTTATTTAACTGATAATAATAATCTGATTAAAATTCATCTATTTTTAACATGTTTAAAATTTAATCATAAGATTAATTTTGTTTAAAATATCTTTTTAAAGGATGCTAAACTGAATCTCTTTGGTGTGCAAATGAATGTGCAGGATATTTGGACATAACATCCTTGTGAATTATATTAGTTTATATACTTTGTGAAACATAAACCATTCTTACATAATTTCTATTATTATCCTGAGATAAAAAGAAATGGGGAAACTTTCTAAAAATTGATAATATTATGAACACACCAATTACTGTATCACTCTTTAGACTTTTCTGTAGTCTTGAGAATTTTCAAGAGACTGATTGAAAGTACACCTGCATCTCTAGGTCTTAACTACATCAGCTACTTTGATAGAAATAGGAGAAATTTGGTGCTGAAAAAACAAAGAACTCCCAGCCAAGTCATCATAAAGGTTAGGGTATATGGAAGGAGATAGGCAATATGATATTGATTATACAATTTTAGACACTTACATTAACTTATGTTGGCATACCCACACACATTGTGTGTGTGTGTGTGTGTGTGTGTGTGTATGCGCAAGTACGTCTGTGTGCACACATACTTGCACCTGGGTGGATCCTCTGCTTCTACTTGCCTAGTTAGCAACAGAAGTTTATGGTAATTGCTCAACTTCAATTTCTAACCAAGGTCAGCTTAACGTCAAGAGAAAGAGTTGTTTTACTGGAGCCCTTCTCCCTCCTAACCTCTCGACCTCTCTGCACCCAGTTAAAGTTCCATCCACTGGGTGTGTAAAGCGCATCATCGTATTACCAGGATAATGTCAAATGCTTCCTAGGCTGTAAGTACAAGATGACAGGGAACCATCGATGGGCACTGAATTGTCAAGGTTGGAATTCTAAGGTAGACATTCTCTAAGAGCAAAGAAGGATGAAACTGAATGGGTGCAACGCACAACCCTTCAGAGTCAATCTCTATCAGGAAGTTTTCTTCTTTAAAAAATCTGGAAGAAGTTGTGCACAAGAGCCTGCTTTCACTACTCCACAGTGTATCTTGGCCAGAGAACATCAGTTCACATCTGGCCTGTGGGACATGTCTCCCTCCTGTCTTACTCCATCAGAAGGAAGCATTCTCTAGGTTTTATTCTCTAGATTGAAGTCTTTGTATGACATCCCCACTTGCTTACTACATCAACCATTACGGATCTCATCACCTCAACTGGAAATTCAGTAATCATAATTTATCCATTTGAATTTCTTTCTTCACTTTTATTTCCTTTTACTATAAACCATGCTATGTGAGTCCTTGCCCAAGCTGAGCTGGTGGTACAGTTCATCTCCAAACCTCTTCCTGCATTCACCCCCCCCACACTTCCTTGGCATTACCATTAAGTATGAAGCCAATACTTCATTTCTAGTACAGATTTTCCTCTAGAACATTCAGATGGTAGTAACACGCAACCTCATAGCCAGGCATCCAGTCTGCTACAATGTGTGCTTTTGCATGCTATGAAGTTATAAAATTACTGTATCTGGCTAAAGTGGTATTGATGTAAGAGCGACGCCTTCCCCCAATTTCTTTGCACATCAGATTTCTTGTATTCCCTTAAATTCTAGATTGTTAGGTTTGGGTTCCACTTGTGTTAGGAGGATCCAACATTTGTTTCCAAGCCCAATTCATAGTTAATACTAAATATTTCTTTTGCGCTTTACATTTTATCCTTATATTATCATTTATTTAATATATGTCAAGTTCTGTTGCTAGGATATACATACATATATATATGTATATGATATATACAGAGCCCTTAAATTATGCACTGTTTAGTATTAATTTTCCAGTATCATTTTAATTGGCATAACCTGTGTGAGCTTTATAAATTCCTTCATATACAAAAATACTCAGAAATGGCGATTGAACTGAACTGACGTGAGGGAGGTTAAATGACTCAACTAAAATGATAATCACATGAGTGTCTGGCCATTCTTACTAGTCAAGATAACAACCAAGAGGGTCTGCTGCATGGTAGTTTGTAAACTGCCCTTTTCTGACCAAGTCAGCACTTGACGTTTTTAACCTAAGTAGGACATGCTTTTCCTTTTTCCAAAGGGACAAACTTGATCATAGTTCATAAAGAAGTGATAAGGTATCATGACATCAAAGGATTCTTACAAAATACCTTTCAAGTGAATTAAGTACAAAAAAATGAAAACCATACCAATTAGGTTTTCCTTGCAATATACTATATTTAAAAACAAGAGGAAGCATGTTTAAAATTATTAGAGTATATGACTTTAAGGAGAGTTTATGTAAAATAAAATGACTAAACTTTAGCAAGAGTAAAACTGAAATACAAAGGAAAACTATGCAAAAATTTTCTTTTGTGAGCCATTTCCTAAATGACAGCTACCAAGGATTGATTCACTGGCCTCAGTTACGACTTCTCATTTCTTTTTTTCTTCTGAAATTATTCTTTTTTGTAATTTTTTATTTTATTTTTTTAAAAGGAAACAAATTATCTTTTTCATTTTACATACTAATTCCAGTTCCTACTCCGTCCCTTCCTCCCATTCCCTTCCTCTTCCTCCGCATCCACTCCTCAGAGAGGGTAAGGCACATTGCTTTGGGGAAGGTCCAAGGCTCTCCCTACTATATCTAGGCTGAGCAAGGAATACATCCAAAGAGAATAGGTTCCCCAAAAGCCACTTTAAGCGGTAGGGATAAATCCTAGTGTTAGTGCTGGTGACCCTGCAGTCTGCCCCAGCCATACAATTGTCACCCACATTCAGAGGAACTAGCCTAGACCTATGCTGTTTCCTTGGTTCTTTATTCTTTGGAGGAAAGTTAACTTTAAAAGTCTAGCCATTTGGGCAAGAAACTGTTCTTGCCTGGGATGTTTGATGGTATGCTGTATAAACTAGACATGCAGGACCCACAGAAAAATGACTTCTGGACTTGCCAAAAGAAGTGAGACAGTGCTTCAAAGTTCCTGCTTCATGAAAAAGTCTGCCAGACATTCTGCAGTACTGAAGAGCTTTGCCATTACAAGACAGACTAGATCTGCAAATTTCCCGCTTCATGGAAAAGTCTGCTGAATACTATTGGCTTGTTGGCTAAAGATGGGGGCCCCAATGTTACAGAAGAACTTGGGTGACTGTCCAGGCATCAATATGTACTTCTTGTTTACTTAGGCAATATTATATTGTTCTGAGGTCTTTGAAGAGTTGAAGACAGATGGTTATAGTTTTCCTTAGTTATGATAAAAAATAAATTAGATATGAAACTTTAGACTCACAAAGATAAAATAGATGTTAGACTATTTAATTTTGCCAGATACAAATAAACTAAACATTGTAACTATAATTCTTGCTTGATAATTGTTTGTTATATGTAATTTCACTATGTCAAAGTTAAAGCCTTCCTTTTTATTTAGACAGGAAAGGGGAGATTCCCCTCTGTATGTGGAATTTCCCTCTGTATGCTATAAATATGTTTTATTACCATTGGTTAATAAAGAAGCTGTTTGAGCCTATAGCAGTGCAGAATATTGCCAGGCTGAAAGAGATAAAGAGAGAGAATAGGCAAAATCAGAGAAACGTCATGTAGCTGCTGAAGGCCAAGGACACTAGAACTTTACTGACCTTCCTGGTAGGCCACAACCTAGTGGTAATACATAGATTAATAGAAATGGATTAATTTAAGATAAAAGTTACTTAATGAGAAGCGTGAGTTAATAGGCCAAACAGTGTTATAATTAATAGAGTTTCTGTATGATTATTTGGGTCTGGGTGACCAGGAAATGAATAAGCAACCTTGGTTTACAATTCTCTGTTTAGATCTGTACCTCATTTATTAATTGGATTATTTTGTATTTTGATGTCTAATTTCTTATGTTCTTTATTTATATTAAGTGGAGGTCTATATTTATAATAAATGGAGGTTCCATTCATTAACTATTGCTCTCAGTGTCTGTGCTACTTGCTGATGGGGAAGCAGCCAATCACATTTGGCTAGGGCGTGGCCTCCTGGAGCCCGGGAAGATAAACTTGGAGATCCAGGTGTGCGCTCTCTCTTTTTCTTATTTCTCCCGTTTGTACGCTGGACCCTGGTTACGTGAGTTCACTGTTTTCCAGTTATTAAACTAAATCTGTTATATTGAACTGGTCTGGTTGAGCTTAATTCCCTTATTTCTCTGCTAAGTTTTTGTCTTGGAGACCTGCCCATTGGTGAGTCTTCCACCATTAGTGTGTGGGGTTTGATGTGTGCTTTAAGCTTTAGTAAAGTTTCTTTTACAAATATGGGCATAGATGTATTTGGGGCATAGGTGTTCAGAATTGAGACTTTCTCTTGATGAACTTTTCCTGTGATAAATATAAATGTCCTCCATCTCTCCTGATTAACTTCAGTTTGAAGTCTCATCGGTTAGATATTAGGATAGCTACACCAGCTTGTTTCTTAGGTCCATTTGATTGGAAAATCTTTTCCCAACCCTTTACTCTGAGGTAACGTCTGTCATTGAGGTTGAGGTATGTTTCTTGTATGCAGCAGAAGGGTGCATTGTGTTTTCGTACCCATTTTGTCAGGCTATATATATCTTTTTAGAGGTGAACTGCGTCCATTGATACTGAGAAATATTAATGACCAGTGATTGTTAATTCCTGTTAATTTTGGTTTTGTTGGTGGTAGTGGTAGTGTGTTTGCATTTCCATTCTTTGCAGTTTTCCAATATGAGGTTATGTATTGCCTATGATTTGTAGATGCAGCTAAATTCCTTGGGTTGGATTTTTCCTTCTAGTACTTTTGTAGGGCTGGATTTGTGGATTGGTAACACTTAAATCTATTTTTGTCCTGAAATATCTTATTATCTCCATCTATGATGAATAAAAGCTGTTTATAGTTGTCTGGTCTGGTATCCGTGGTCACTTAGTGTCTGCAGAGCATATGTCCAGGACCTTCTTTCAGAGTTTCCATTTAGAAGTCAGGTGTAATTCTGATGCATCTGCCCTTACATGTTACTCAGCCTTTATCCTTTGCTGCTCTTAATATTCTTTCTTTATTCTTTATGCTTAGTGCTTTGATTATTATATGGGGAATGGACTTTATTATTATTATTTGGTCCAGTCTATTTGGTTTTCTGTAAGCATCTTATTATACCTTCATAGGTTTATCCTTACTTAGGTTGGAAATGTTTTGTTTTGTGATTTTATTGAATATATTTTTTGTGTCTTTGAGCTAAAATTCTTCGGCTTATTCTATCCATATTACTCTTAGATTTGGTCTTTTCATGGTGTCTCAGCTTTCCTGGATGGTGGAATTTGTTGGATTTAGTATTTTCTTTAAATGATGAATCTGTTTCCTCTATCATATCTTCAATTGATGTAGGAGGGTCATCTGTCTATGTGTTACTTTCATTGGTTAATAAAGAAACTGCCTTGGCC
>LOEQ01001804.1:101552-113407 GCA_001685075.1 Bramus lutescens
ACCTTCGGAAGAGCAGGCAATGCTCTTAACCACTGAGCCATCTCTCCAGCCCCCACAAGTATCTTCTAGAAGTAAATCCATTTCATTATAATTTCAAAATAACCAGCTACAGATATATTTTCATTTCTCAATTTCTTTACTTTTAAAATAATTTTGGGGGGTTCTGATTTCAATTACTTTTACTATTTCTGGTTTAGTATTATAAAAGATTTTTCAGTTTACAAGACCCTTGTTAGCCGAACTTCCCTTGTAATATCAATATGCTAAACTCAAAATGTTGAAGAGGTGGGGAGATGGCTAAGTTGATAAGCAACCTGCTACAAAACTGTGATGGTCTGAGTTTGGATCCAGGCACCTATGTAAAAGTCAGGCATGTCTGTGCATGTCTGTAACTCCAGTTCTGGGAGATAAAAGACAGAAGGATCCCCAGAGCTCTCTGGTCAGGTAACCTTGACAATTGGTGGGCTCTATGTTCAGAGACAAAGCCTTTCTCACAAGATGTAATGGAGAATAATAGGGAAGATTTTTGATGTCACTTTCTGGCCCTTATATGTAGTGGCACATGTAGATATATGCACACACATGAACCTGTGTGCACATACTCAAGATATTTCTCAAACTATCCTCTAAAAATACCGAGGGAAATTCTACTTCCTTGTAAAACATCCTCTTTTTTGAAAAAAATTTAGCAATTTTTTATTCATTTTATATTCCAACTACAGTTCTCCCTCCCATAATTCTCCTTCTTCATTCTCCTCCTCACCAGACCTAAAGGGTAAGGATTCATTTGAGGAGTCAACAAAGCCTGGCACATTGAGTTGAAGTGGGACCAAGTCCCCTGCTTCAAGGCTGAGGAAAGCATCTCACGATAGGAAATGGGCTCAATAAAAACTACCTTATGCACCAGAGATAGATCCTGGCTCCACTTCCAGAGGCCCCACAAATAGACCAATCTACACAACTGTCTCTCACGCGTTGAGGGCCTAGTTTAGTCCCATGCAGGCTCCATTGTTGTTGGTCTAGATCTCATGAGTTCCCACAAACTTCATTCAGCTGTCTCTGTAGATTTCCCCATCATGATCTTGACACTCCAACCACACACTCATCTAATTCCTCCTCCTAAAAGGATTCTAGGAGATAGTCTTAGTGCTTGGCTGTGGATCTCTGCATCTGGTTCCATATAATTGTTGGATGAAAGTTCTATGATGAGAGTTACCCAATCTGATTATAGGAGAAAGCCAGTTCAGGCACGCTCCACTATTACTAGGGGTCATCCTTGTGGATTCCTGGGAGTTTCCCTAGCACTAGGTTTCTCCTTAACCACATAATGGCTCCCTCTGCCAAGGTATCTCTTTTTTGCTCTCTCACTCCATTCCTCCTCCAACTCGACCATCCCATTCCTTCAGGTTCTCATTCCCATTCCTTCCCCTCTATTTCCATCTTCTTGCCCCCCGGTTTACCCAGGAGGTCTCATCTAATCTCCCTTCCCAGGGTGATCCATTCGTCCCTTTTAGGATCCTCTTTGTTACCTAGCTTCCTTGAAGCAGTGGATTCTAGACTGGCTAGACTTTGCTTTACATATAGTATCCACTTATAAGTAAGTACATATTGTGTTTATCTTTCTGAGTCTGGGTTACCACTCTCAGGATTATTTTTCTAGTTCCATCCATTTGCCTGCAAATTCCATGCTGTCATTGCTTTATAAAGCTGAGTAACACTCCGCTGCGCAAATGTACCACATGTTATTTCTTTATTCTTCAGTTGAAGGGCATCTAGATTGTTTCAAGCTTCTGGCTATTAAGAATAATGATAGTATGAACCTCATTTGGCAAGTGTCTTTTTGGTATGATTGTGCATCCTTTGGGTATATGCCCAAGAGTGGTATCACTTGGGTCTTGAGGTAGATTGATTCCCAATTTTCTTAGAAGCTGCCATACTAATTTCCAAAGAGGCTGTACAAATTTGCACTCCCAACAGCAGTGGAGGAGGGTTACCCTTAATCCTCATCCTCTTCTACATATGCTATCATTAGTGTTTTTGATCTTAGCCATTCCGACAGTTGTAAGATGGTATCTCAGAGTCATTTTGATTTTCATTTCTCTAATGGCCAAAGAGGTTGAGCAATTGCTTAAATATCCTTTGGCTATTTGATATTATTATCTTGAGAATTCTGTTTAGATCTGTACCCCATTTTTTTAATGGAATTATTTGGTATTTTGATGTCTAGTTTCTTGAGTTCTTTGTATATTTGGGGGTCAACCTTTTGTCAGATGAGGGGTTGGTGAATAGCTTTTCTTATTCTGTAGGCTGCTGTTTTGTCTTATTGACAGAATCCTTTGCCTTACAGAAGCTTTTACCGACAGACAACAACAAATTAAATGGAAAGAAACTCAAAGCATTTCTACTAAAATCAGGAGCAAGACAAGGCTGTCTACTTTCCCCATATATATTCAATATATTGCTTGAAGTTCTAGCTAGAGCAATAAGACAACAAAAATGGCAATCTTACCAAAAGCAACCTCAGATTGAACTCAATCCCAATGAAAATCTCAACAGAATTCTTCACAGACCTCAAAATAACAATATTCAATTTCATATTAAAACCAAAAGACCTAAAATAGCTAAAACAAACCTATACAATAAAGGTATTTCTGGAGGCATCATCATCCCTCACTTCAAACTCTACCATAGATCTACACTAATAAAAGCAGCTTTGTATTGGTATAAAAACAGACAGAACCAATGAAGTTGAATTGAAGAACATGACATTAATCTACACACCTATGAACACTTGATTTTTGACAAAGAAGCTAACATTGTACAATGGAAAAAGGCAGCATCTTCAACAAATGGTGCTGATATAACTGGATGTCTGCATGTAGAAGACTGCAAATAGATTCAAATTTATCACCATGCAAAAAACTCAAGTCCAAGTGAATCAGAGACCTCAACATATAGCCAGTTACACTGAACCTTACAGAAAGAAAGTTGGAAGTGGCCTTGGACACATTGGTACAGGAAACCACTTCCTAAATATAACACCAGTAGCACAAACACTGAACAAAGCAACCACCAGTAAACAGACTTTCTTGCTATAACAGGACTAAGGTCCAGTCCTACAGAACTGTCACTTGGCAGCTTCTCTCAGCTTTTATGGCCCACACACATCCCTTTCCATGTTACCTTTCTACCTTTGTGCCTGCCACAATGTTTTCAACCTTCCTGATACTTTCTATTTGTGACATCTAGATGCAGCATTAAAGAGACCAATGAAGAGGCCAGGCACATCATCTTGCTCAGCTTGCTTAAGGCCAATGAGATTTGGACTTTAATTACACACACATCCTTCTCAGAAGCATCTAAACTGATTTCAGTGAAAATAAAGAAATTGTATAATTCCTGAGACAGAAATCTCTAGTGTTGTACAGAATTGTGCCTACCACATCTCCTTGGGTGGACTATTTACTTCAGGTATTTTCATTTTCCTTATTTTGCAGATGTGAATTTTCAGATATTTTGTGTATTCTCAACATTCTGATGTATTATGAGTTGAGATCTTGTATCCTTGTATCTTCTTTGACTTAATATTTCTGTAGTCATTATTTTTGGTTCTTCTGAGACTTAATTTATTCTGTAAGTAATGCTTTTGTTATTAAAGTTAATTTTTATTTTACAGAAACTGAGAGGACTGGCATGGTTTACTCTTTCTCTTTTGAGATTTTTTGAGACCCAGGATATAATCAATATTTACTAATGCCTTATGAATATTTGAACAGTTTAAAAATGTATGTAATTTCTGCCTAGGAGCTATGGTACTAATTATATTATTCCTTTTCTCAATTTCTTCATTTGAGTTCTGACTGTTTTGATCATGATGTGAAAGTTTAAAGAAATAATGATTTTTTTCCCATTTGTCCTTACTTTGAAAGGTTTTGTTGAATATAGTTTAAGATTTGTTCCTTATCTTATAAATATTTTTGAGGATCCTTCTATAATGTCTAATAAAACAGTAAAGGAATTTCTGTGGTAAATATGATAGTCATGCCTGTGATCACTGATATAACTTTAGTATTTCTAGATGTTTGAGGTCTATAGAGGGCCAGAATCAACAGGGTATGCAAAAGGATGGAAAGTGATTTACTAGGGGCTAAATGTGAATAAGTAGCCAAAACCACTTGAAAAGGCGTCTTCATAGTTCAGCCTTGTTTGAAGATCTCAGATCCAGATAGAGTGAGCACCTAACTCTCAGTGCCATGTGAAAAACAGTCAGAATCAGTATGTTAATCCTGGAGTCCATAGGCTGACATCCTACAGATGCCTAAAACAAAGATGGGAAATCTCTCTTCTAGCTTTTTCTAGTTTTGTTCGTTGGGCCTGAGCAAACTGGACAGTGATCATGCATACCAAATGAAGACTTTCCCTACCAGGCTGCTCCAAATCAGGAGAAAGCCTCCACTGTTAAACTGTACAGATTCACACAGATAGAAAACTTGTCAGATCTTGGAAAAGCCCTTAATCCAAGCAAGCTGGCATCTAAATTCAATCATTGTGCCTGAAAGCTCATTTTTTATTTTCTTTCTGAATATGCATAATTTCATAAATTTTGTTTGTAGTGCTTAGCTTCAGAACATTGAATATTTATATCTCTTGTTTTGCAAATTAAATGCATGGATTTTAGTACTAATTTTCACCCTTTGACTTTGACTGGACCAAGCTCCATTCTCTACTTTGTGGCTTAAACTAATTTATTATATTATTGTATACTAGTCATTTAACACCTGACTCTTTAGAGTCATGTTGCCCAAAATTTCTCAAAACTTCAGAAATTTCGTTTGACCCTTATAAAATAAATAAATGGAACTTCACACTTTATAATGAAATATCACAGAACAAAGCTGTGTGAATGAACATTCAAACAATCAACAACCAATGTTCTATTGATTTATTAGTATTATATATTGCATTTATCCTGTCGGTGTTGTATTATCAGGGTTCTAGAGATGAACAGAACTTATGAAATGAATGTTATGTAAAGGATATTTATTAGTTTCTCTTATATATTGGAGGAGTCTAATAATGCTATCTTAACCCTGGAGAGACTGAGGACCCATGGCCCACAAAACTGGGGGCCTCAGCAGTCTGAACCTGGTCCTGAAGACCTGAAAGACTCCTGGAGATATGCTAGTCTTTAATTCATGTTGGATGGCTGAGGATGCTGTGGTCTCTCAGAGAATGCTGGTGGTGGCAGCAGCTGTTGCCTGATTTCTAACTGGTCTTAATAATAGAACCCCTGAGCCAGATGTTGAAGCAAATGCTAAAAGATCAGAACGACAAAGGAGTGAATCACAGTCAACTCTTACCTCGCCAACTGCTAGGCTGAAAAGGGGTTGAGTTTCTGTCTCCTCCCACCTTATATTCCTCTCCACCCAGCCATATCACTTCCTGTCTGTCTCTACAGATCTCCAGATCTCTATGGTTAACTCATGGCTAGCTCTGCCCTCTGATCTTCAGACAAGGAATATTTGTTAGAGCACAAACAAAATATTTACCACATTTCTCTTATATGTTGGAGTAGTCTAAAATAAAATTAAAAATTTATAACTCATATAAGAAAAAGTATACAAAAAGTGCAATAACTATATATAATGCATAGGTAATAAATATATCAGCAATGTCTAGTCCATTAGCAAATGATGAAAGGAAAGAAAATACTCCATACCTATCCTATTTTAATGAGTCCAAAGAGTTGTACCTGATTCACTTACTATTATTCTAACTTGCATTACCAAAGCTATCTTTTAATGTCTATAAACATTATACACTCTACACCTCTCTGGTAAATTTCTTTTCTATAACTATAAAGTCTTCAATTACATCAGAGTCCCAAGAAGGAAATAATAGTACCTGAGTAAACAAAAAGTACAAGCAAATGACTTCCAAAAATTGTGAGATATGACACAAACAGCCGGTTTCCTGGACAATCAACAAAGGTTCCTATGTTGGAGTGTCCATCTTCGGCCTACAGAACTAGCATAACTGGCGGACTTTTCTGTGAAGCAGGATATTCCGAAGGCCTATCCTCTCTTGTCTTGACAATGTTTAACAGTCCTTTCCTTTGTGTCCTGCTTGTCTAATTTGAACAGTATACTGTCAGTAGTTGAGGCAAAGGCACTTTCTTGACCAATGGCTAACTTTTGTCACAAAGAAAGTAAACTCCATACAAAGTTTCTTCAATTCTCATCACCTTCTCCAAAGTAGAATAGTGTTGCTAGGAGCAAACATGAGTCATTGTCATAAAAAACTATAGTATTAAAGCTTCTTAAATGCCATATTCTGCATCTCTGAAGTGTCTGAAGATGATCTGTCTATCTAAAATATATCTCTGTTTGACCTTGAAAACATAACTATCATGACTACAAGTTTGCAATGACCAAATACTTAATCTGTATTTCCTTGTTATCCTAAATACTTGTTAATAATAACTTTCAAGGACTAGAAATTTGCATTACATTGTTAAATGAGCTGTATAAGCACAATACCTTGCACAAGATTAGAAATGTATGTACAGTATGTTCTAACAAATATAACTTTAAATTTGCATCAATATACAAAAATCCATATCAAGCATAACAAGCAGTTGCTTTTTGGCTTAAAAGTAGATTCAATAATCTACCTTTTTATCATATTTCTATATCCTTCTTTTTCTTTTCAGAGTAGACTCAATAATCTAACCTTATACCCTACCATATCTATATCCCCCCTATTTTATTTTAAAACAAGAAGCCTGAATCTAAATTGCTTTGTTCTAAATTGTTTTTCCTGTTCATTGCCAACAACAATTTGTAACCAACTCCCCCCAAACAATGACAAATATCCATAGCCCAATGAAAGACCAAACACCACTCACCCGACTTCTTGGGAATGTGGGTGCCATGTTCTTAAAGTTACTTCCTGCTCTCTGGGAGTGGTGACAACTTTAAGGGATCCTGAAAAGAAAAAGTTGGGTTAATTGTCAAATCCTGGAAGACATAGCTGTCTTCGTTGTCTAGTTTTTGTGTAATGAGAAGGTGCTGGGCTTGTCTCAAGTCATCCAAGAGTAATCAGTGAGGCTGGATCATCTCACCTAGAGACCAAAAAATTGTCCTGAGCAGTTTATAATCCAAAGCCAATCTTTAGGTGATATTTTTCCAACTTGGTGGTGTTATCATAGTCCTGATGAAATCTCTGTAGTGAGATCCCAGCATCTTTTGGAAGATTTCATAGATCACATTAGGTCAGATTATTCCTTTTCTTTATATTTTTTTCAGATAGTTCTCCTTTCTTCTTTGGGTTTTTATTTGTCCAAAGGTATTTAAATTTCTCAACATGGTTGTTTTTATTTCCAGGTAAGAGAAAAACAAAACCCTTCCCCAACCTTAACTTTGGGGAGTTTCCCTTTAGGTAAGTTGTAACTGACCAAATGAAAAGTATTTGTCAGTCTTTTTATTATTATTATTATTATTATTATTCTCTACATTTTTCTCAGCTCTTCTTCCTATCTCTCCCCTCCTATCCAACCCTCTCCCAAGGTCCTCATGCTCCCAATTTACTGAGGAGATCTGATCTTTTTCTACTTCCCATGTAGATTAGATCTATGTATGTCTCTCTNTTATTATTATTATTATTATTATTATTCTCTACATTTTTCTCAGCTCTTCTTCCTATCTCTCCCCTCCTATCCAACCCTCTCCCAAGGTCCTCATGCTCCCAATTTACTGAGGAGATCTGATCTTTTTCTACTTCCCATGTAGATTAGATCTATGTATGTCTCTCTCTTAGGGTCCTCATTGTTATATTTAGTCTTATAAGTTAGTTTAGATTTAATGGCCACGTTGGTTGATGAATTACGTTCTCTTCTAATCAAGATGGCTCTCTTGTTCAAATCTAATCTTTATCAATCAATTTGATATATGATTTCTCCTGACTTTTTTGTTCTCTCTCCTATAGCTTTTCTTATCATTCAAAGCACTATGGTTTCTTGCAATAGGCATCAGATTCTTTAATTGCTCTGGAAAGTAGTTTTCTCCACAATGACAAAAAAACCGACTAAAGCAAATTTGCATAGGGACCTGTAAGAGGCCCCTCAATGCATTTCCTGATGACAAAGGGTTACCTTGACTGTCCCTTGTCAATGTGTAGTCATTAGTCCAATGCCTGTCCAGAAGGGAGGGACATTCTGTTTGGATTGTGTTTAGAAAAAAAATGCTGTTTCTAGAAACACCCTGTTTACAATCCCTTTTCAGGTGACCATGTCTACTGAAATTGAAATGCTTGACATTTGATTTTTCTCCAAATCTCTGCAAATCAACTCTTCTAACCAAGCATCATCAAGGTCATGAGATTCAATACTGATTATATCTCAGATCAATTGTTCCAAGGGTACTGATCTTGCCTTTAAGAACCTAATTGCCCTTTTGCATTGTGTATTAACATTTTTGAAAGCAAGAGTTTCAATTATTATTTGCCTAGCTTCTGAATTTGGTATCATTCTATTTACTGTTGAAGTCAACCTTTGTAAGAAATCCATGAAGGTTTTTTTGGGGGGCCCTGTATAACTTTATTAAATAACTCAATTATTTTTCCTACTTCTCCAATTCTGTCCTAACCATTCAAAATTGCTGTACAGCATAAATCCAGAGTGTGGTTATCATACAGAGATTGCTTTTGTACACTGGCATAATCTCCTCTCCAAGAAATTGGTCTTGAGTGATTTCCATACCTTTAATCCCACTTCATTGTTCAATGGTTTTAGACTTATTCTTCCACCAGGTCTTCCATTGTAATTGAGGACCAGGATCCAAAACTACTGTAACCAAGTCTCTCCAGTCTTGAAGAGTAATTCTATTACTAGTTGACCATGAGTTTAACATTTGCTCCACAAAAGGTAAATGCCTACCCTATAAGACTATTACTTTCTTGAATCTCCTTAGATCTTATATTTCTACAAATTTCAGCTCTTGCCCAGTCATAGGAATATCTATCATTTGGCAGTTGTTACTGTAACGTGCCTGGATAAATTAAAGTTGGATGATTGAAAACCTTTGACTGTTCCTTTGTAACCTTAAAGTGAGACCATTTCCCCTTTAAACTCCTGTCTGGATCTCAATATTTCTATGATCTGTTTTAGTAAGTTTTTCTAAGGTCTGTATCTTGGCATTCATATCAACTAACAGTTTAAAGATTAAACCAAGAATTATCAAATCAACAATAAAGATTATCAAAATGATAATCAACATTATTTCTATCCTAGTTAAATTGATTACCCCTTCATTTAATTGCTTCAATTTTAGACCTTCCATTGTGTAATCATGCAGAGGCTTAACTCCTTCCATCATAATACTGATTCCCACCTTTAATGTGGAAAAATAACCTCTCACTTTAAAAAAAAACTAATTCCCCCCTTTAAGAATTTCCAATTGTCTCACCAGATCTGCTGAGGATGTTGGTGAAATGTGAGGTGTAGCACATCTGAGCATAGAATACCTGTAGTGAGCAGCCTGGCTGAGGACAGCTGCAGCTCCCAGTGTGTAGCCGTGAGCTGAGAGTGTGCTGCAGTTGCAACAACAGGAGAAGCCTAAGTGGGTGTCAAGGCAGCTATATAGTGTGGTGTCAACACAAGGAGAGGTTTCAGATGTTAGTCCCCAACCCACGGGGGAGAAGGAGCCATCTGTCTGAAAACTGCACACAGGGACTGTGCAGAAGAAGCGCATGTGGCAGGAGCATATGGTGGGAATGACCTGAAAGCAGAGCCAGCCAACCTAAAATGGGTAAGGCCAGCTGAGGTATTTGGAGCCCAGGTGCCTCCAGAGTTGGGGTTGCAGCTGGAGACTGTTTTAAAGAGGCTACAACAGGAAAATGCCAAAATCACTCAGAGGCTTAGTGAAAAAAGCAAAGAAAACCTAGTTGGCAGGGCAGTGAATATGGTGGGAACCCTCACGTGCAACTCCACCATGTGCTACTGGCTGCAAAGCCACAAGTAAGTGGCTCTTCCATGAATTTGTGCTGAAAAGTTGGGTGCCAATTGTTGCCCAACAATTGTTCTAATTGGTATTAATAATAGAAACCTGGGGCCAGATATTGGAGTAAATTATGTACGATCAGAGACAAAGGAACAAACCACAGCCAACTCTTACCTTGCCAACTACTTAGAAGAAAAGGAGGTGAGCTTCTGTCTCCTCCCACCTTATAGTCCCATTTCCACCTAGACATATCACTTCCTGTTTGTCTGTACAGATTTCAAGATCTCTATGATTAGCTAGGGGCCTCTGATTTCAGGCAAGCTTTATTTGTTAGAGCACAAACAAAATATCACCACAAGTAGCAGCAACAATGACAGAGATGCGCTCACAGGCATAGAGTGAATTAAGGCAGGAAAGAGGAAGACATCATTATATCCAGGCTATTACCAGAAGGTGGAGACAGATCTTGGGGAAGGTCTTTCCAACTCTCTTAACCAATCCAGGAAATATCATAGACCCTCCTGGAGGCAGGTCTTTTAACTTATTCTACAACCAATCAAGACTAAACATCCCAAGTGTTTAAAATATTGGGCCCATTTAGATGGACTCATGCTTTTGAACTTATTTTACTGTGGCAACAGTGTTCTTTTTTTTTTTGGAAAACAAAACAAACAAACAAAAACCCCCACAAAACTGATCATCTCTTTTTCCCACTTAATAGTCTGATCTAATTATGAGTTAATTTTAACACAAAAGCCCTTTATTACTGAGTGTAACTTACTCTCCTGCTTTGAAACTGATTCTTCTTTTCTAGAATCACCAATAAGAACTCTAGTTCTTGCTTGATGAATTCACATATGTTGTTCTTTTTTTAACTGAATTTTATTGAGCTCTACATTTTTCTCTGATTCCCTCCTTTCCCCTCCCCTCCCCTCCCCTTCAACCCTCGCCCAAGGTCCCCAGGCTCCCAATTTACTCAGGAGATCTTGTCTTTTTCTACTTTCCATATAGATTAGATCTATGTATATCTCTCTTAGGGTCCTCATTATTGTCTAGGTTCTCTATGATTGTAATTTGTGGACTTGTTTTCTTTTGTTTTATGGTTATAAACCACTTATGAGTGAGTACATGTGGTAATTGTCTTTCCGGGTCTGGGTTACCTCACTAAAAATGATGTTTTCTAGATCCTTCCATTTGCCTGCAAAATTCAAGATGTCGTTATATTTTCTGCTGCCCATTGTGCAAGTGTACCACAGTTTCATTATCCATTCTTTGGTCAAGGGGCATTTAGGTTGTTTGCAGGTTCTGACTACGATAAAGAGAGATGCTATGAACATAGCTGAGCACACGTCCTTGTGGCACAATTGAGCATCCTTTGGATATATACCCAAAAGTGGTATTACTGGGTCTTGAAGAAGGTTGTTTCCTAATTTCCTGAAAAATCGCACTGACATCCAAACGGGCTGTGCCAGTTGCATTCCCACCAACAATGCAGGAGTGTTCCCTTTACTCCACAACCTCTCCAGATAAGTTGTCATCAGTGTTTTTTATCTTGGCCATTCTTAGAGGTATCAGATGTAATCTCAAAAAAATTATCAAATGGAAAAAAGAAAGAATATTTAACAAATGGTGCTGGTATAATTTGATATCATCATGTAGAAGAATGAAAATACATCCATATCTATCACCATGCACAAAACTCAAGTTCAGATGGATCAAAAACCTCAACATAAAGCCGGCCACATTGAACCTCATAGAAGAGAAAGTGGGAAATATACTTGAATGCATTGGCACTGGAGACCGCTTCCTAAATATAACCCCAGTAGCACAGACACTGAGGGAAACAATTAATAAATG